>JANBXA010000069.1:90445000-90447500 GCA_030556225.1 Cricetiscus sungorus | reverse complement strand
GTGCGCGCGCGTGTGTGTGTGTGTGTGTGTGTGTGTGTGTGTGTGTGCATACATGTGTTTGTTCGTGAGTCTACCTGTGTGCACAGATACATATGTTAGTACATGTCTATGTGGAGGCCATATGATGGGGGATGTCCTTCTGTATACCATGAATATATATATTTCTCTTATTGGTTGATGAATAAGTTGTTTCAGCCAATGGACAGACAGGATTTAGCCAGGTGGCAAATCCAAACAGGGATAGAGAACGGTAACAGGTGGAGGAAGGAGACACCATGTAGCTTGAGAAAGCAAGAGGTCCCGGCATCACTGGGCAGACCAAGACCACGTGGGGATGCACAGATGAACAGAAACGGGCTAATGATTAAGAGAGAGCTAGCCAATTAGAAGCCCGAGCCACTGGCCAAACAAGTTTATAATTATAAGCCTCTGTGTGTTTATTTGGGACTAAACAGCTGCAGGACCAGCTAGGACAGAAACCACACACACACACACACACACACACACACACACACACACACACACACACACGGGTGTTTTGTCTGCATGCATGTAGGTGTACCGCAAGCATGCCTGCTATCAGATCTCCTGGAACTGAATTACAGAAGTGGTGGTGCTGGGAACTGAACCCAGGTCCTCCGCAAGACCAGTGTTCTCAGCTCCTTCGCCATCTCTCCAGCTCCTCCCCCCTCCTTTTCAGGAGCGGGCTCTCTCACTGAAGCTAAGGCTCATTGATTGAGTTAGACTAGCCAGCAGCCAGCCCCGACGATGCCAGTCTCTGCTTCCCTGGTGTGTACCACTTTGCTTGGCATTTTTTTTTTTTTTAACAAGGGGGTTGGTTGAACTTGGGCTCTTATGCCTATAAAAACATGCACTTTATTTACTGAGCCATCTCCCCATTCTAGATTTTATTCGGGAGGGGGCAGAGTTTATTTTATGTAGTTCAGGCTGACCTTGAACTTAGGGTCCTCTGGCCTAAGCCATTTAAGTGTTGGTGCCACAGGTACACCCAGGTTTTGTTTTATCATCATTATTTTTTATGTGTGTGGGTGTTTTTGTGTGTGCCTGGTGGCTGTGCAGGCAGAAGAGGGCATTGGAGCCCCTGGAACTGGAGTTGTGAGCCACCATGTGGGTGCTGGGAATCAAAACTCTGGAAGAGCAGCCAGTGCTCTAGCTGCTGAGCCATCTCTCCAGCTCCCCCTTCTGTGGCTTCTTGAGAGAAGTCACAGGTGCTTCCTGGACACCTCAAAGGGACAGCACCGTAAGTAGTCTTTCCCACACCATCACCACCGTGCTGTTCACTGCAGATATGGAATCTAATTCTGTACCTTCTTTCTTAACCTCACTTACCAATGCCTTCCTGTGCTGTGACACGACCCATCATGTTAGCAACTGCCTAGCTTAGGAACATTATTGTTATTGGGCCGTGTGTGCACGCCAAGCCTCACATATGGATGTTGAGTGATCTGGAGCCCTGGCTGTCCTGGAATTTAGTCCATAGACCAGGCTGGCCTTGAACTCAGAGATCAGCCTATCTCTGCCCCGAGTGCTGGGATTAAAGGTGTATGCCACCACCACCAGACCACATTTATTTTTCTTTTGAGACAGGGTCTCACTATGTAGCTCTCTGGCTGTTCTGGAACTCACTGTAGACCAGGCTGGCCTTGAGTTTACCGAGATCCACCCACCTCTGCCTTCCATATGGTGGGATTAAAGGCGTGCATTGTCAAGACCCTCTCCTTCCACTTAAATGTAGTTCTGAGGATGGAACTTGGGTCATTCCGCTAGAAAGTGCCTTTACCCTTTCAGCCCATCACACAGGCCCTTCCTAACTCTTTTGAGACTGTTCTCTCGTTGCTTATATCGCCCTGGTTCTCAAGCCCCTGCCTTCGAATCCCAAGGACTTGGTGCCGCAGAGCCTGGCCCGAGCTGTGTTCCAGCTTTCCTCCAGGGAAACGGGGCAGACTCGGAGAACGTGGAGCAGCCCTTCCTCACCCTCCTCACCTCCTTGCGGGCCCGTTCATCCTCCAGGGGTGTAGTGTCATGGTTCTTGTGCTCCTCGAGCAGGCAGGCTCCACACACGCAGCTGCCCTCCGTGTGGCAGAACAGCTGCCGAAGCTTGCGGTGTTTACGGCACAAGCGGTTCTTGAGGTCCCACACCGGCTCCATCAGCTGGTGGTCCTGGAACAACTGGTCCTCAAAGTGGCTTCGCAGATGCTTCTCGCACAAGGAAGCCATGCACTGCAGGCATGACTTGACTGACCTCAGCTTCTGCGGGGAGCAGAAGTCACAGGGCACATCGGTGGGGCCAGCCAGGTTCCACAAGGGCCCTGGGGTCTGGCCCTTGGCCTGGGTGAAGCAAGCCACCATCTCCCCAAGGATGACATTCTTGCAGAGGCGGGGCCTGGTGGGAAAGATCTCTCTGCACTGGGGACAATCGTACGTCTCCCCGATGGCAGCCTGGTGGTCCCAGAAGCTCTGGAGGCAAGCCATACAGAAG
>JANBXA010000069.1:90312500-90437500 GCA_030556225.1 Cricetiscus sungorus | reverse complement strand
GTCCTATGGTAGAATATTATTTTAAGGTGTGTACTTTTGTTTATGCTGCCTTTGCTTAACTCTGTGCCCATCTAAAACACCTGGTGGTCTAATAAAGTGCCGAGTGGCCAATAGCTAGCCAGGAGCAAGGATAGGCGGGCAAAACTGGCAGGCAGAGGGAGTAAATAGGAGAGAGAGGAGAAACAAGAGAATAAGGGGAGTCTGCGGCCATACCACCCTGAATGCACCCATCTCGTCTGATGTCGAATAAGGGAAGGAGGACATCAGGGGCCGGCCACCCGGCCACCCGACCACCCGGCCAGCCATGGAGTAAGGATGGAAGTAAGATGTACGGAAGAAAGCTATAAGCCCAGAGGGAAAAGGTAGATGGGATAATTTCAGAAAAGCTGGCAAGAAACAAGCCAAGCTGAGGCTGGACATTCATAACTAAGTGTGTGATTCATTTGGCAGCTGAGTGGTGCCCCCTCCCCCAAAGAGCCAAAAATTGTAAAAGTGCAACAGGGTCCTGTGACCTCACAGTGCTGTGGCTTGAGTGATCCCCCCATAAATAACACTTAAAAAAAAAAAAAAGTAGCAGGCTACACTCAGCTTTACTATGGGCAATCTGATAGTTCCCAATGTTAAGAATTTTTCAAATGATTTGCTTGGATTTTTAGCGTTATGGGCTGTGTAGCTCAGGTTGATCTCCTAACCATCCTGCCTGTCTTTCCTCGGGGTAGGGATTACAGGCATGTGCCACCGTATCTGGCTAGAGCTGTTGGGGGACCTGTGAGATGAAGATGTGGTACGCAGGCCACATCACTGGGTCCCACGGATGGTAATCAAGAAACAGCCCGCACGTGTCACGGCATGTGCACTACACCCATAAAATACATAAAATGTCAAGAAAAAAGATTTAACATGGAACTTGCTATGAGAACATTGACTGCACTTTGGCTTAAGAAAACAAACATCTATGGGGCTGGAGAGACGGCTCAGTCAGTGGTTAAGAGCTCTGGCTGCTCTTCCAGAAGAGCTGGGTCCAATTCCTACCACCCAGATGGTGGCTCACATAGGTCTGGACTCTAATGCCATCTGGACTCTGATTCTCTTCCCTGACCTCTGTGGGCACCAGACACTCGTATGGGGGACTTGTTGCTTCTCTTTCTCCTCTATTTTACTCTTTCTGCCTGCCAGCCCTGCCTATCCTTGCCCCTGGCTAGTCAGAACGCTCTGCATATAAAACACAATACATTAAAAAGCCTGAAGTGTTTGGACAAGAACTGTATATTTAGGGACATGGTAGATTTGTTTCTTGAGACAGGTTTGGTGTATCCCAGGCTGGTCTCTGACTTGCTGTGTAATTGAAAATGACCTTGAACTACCAGTCCTTCTGCTTCATTTCCCAAGAGCTGGGATGGCGGCTTGTGCTACTGAGCTCAATTTTGCACAGCTGGAAAGCAGCCCAGGGTTCCCTGCATACTAGGCAACAGTTTAACTGAGCTACATCCCCAGGCCCAGGTACTGTGGAATTACTTTGGAATTTTTGTTTTTATTGTCGTGATATTGCTACCGCATTTGTGGGGAAGAATGTTTTTATTCTTAAAAGATGCTGGCTGGCCAGGCAGTGGTGGCGCACGCCTTTAATTTAATTCTGTCTAGGGAGACAGAAGCAAGAGGATCTCTGGAGTTTGAGGCCAGCCTGGTCTAAAGTGAGCTTGTTTGCTTCCCATCACTGACAAGCAGCAACATCTTGTGCTCTGATGTCAACAGCTGGTTTGGAAGTAGGACTGGCTCACTGTGGTATTTGCAGGCTTACTGAGCCCTGGACAGTGGTGCCAGCATCTCATGTTGCTAGCTGAGCCTCTTCCCTCTGCTCTGGTCCAGCAAAGGGCGGCTGACACCCCCATCCCTGCATCTGTGGCGCTCAGGCTCTTCGCTCACTGCCCGTAACTGCACCAGCCAGTTGCCTCTGGAGAGACCCCGCAACACTGCCTGCCCCTCTGCTCATCTGTGTTCCTTCCCAGCTGCAGCCCCCGGCCTTTAAAGGTTCCCCTTATCCCAATGCCTGTAAGCAACACCTGTCACTTGGTTCCTGGCTTCTCACCACCTGCTCCTCACTCTGCCTCTGCCTGGTAGAAGATGAGCACCTGGTCCCTTCTCTTCAGGAGCTCCTCCCTGGTCCTCCAGTTCTGCCCTCGCCTGCTCTCAGCACGCCCAAGCCTTTCAGTTCAGTGCCATGGAAGGGAGGCGGGAGAAGGTCCAGTGTGCCTCTGACAGTTTTAGCAGGGCAGGGTGGCTTCAGAGCAGGAAGCCTGTCCCCTGAAACCGGCCAGCCCGTCAGGAAATGGCCATAGGAAGCGGGAGCTAGCAAATGCACACATGGTCCAAGATCCAGTGCTTATGTCTTTATTGACAAGAGAAAGTCACATTTCAGACTTGTTCAGACACATGAACAGTCACCAAGGACAGCAGTGACTGGCATGGTCCCAGAAGCATGGAACAAAGGCCATGATGGGGGTGGACGTCCCATTGGCCCTACTCCTGCATCTTCTCACTCCCTCCCCACACCTCGCTGACAGCCAAGAAGTGTCTGTGACGATGAAGTCACCTGAGGGGAGGCTGGTCCTATCCTGGGACAAAGGAAAATGCAGGAAGACATCCCCCTTGGCAGTCCTGGGGGACACAGCCACCCCCAGCTGACAGACCTGCAGTGGTCAGCAAGACTCCAGCAAGGTTTGCAAAACCAGAGTGGCTCAAAGAAAGCAGTGAGTCCCCTCGATGCCTGGAACACAGGACTGTTGTGGAACACAGGACTGCTGAAATAGGCCCGGGTACAGCAGGGAGCCATCAACCCTGCTCTGGGGGGGGGGAGGGAAGGGGGACAGGACACATTAACGCCTGTCTCTGGGTTTAGGCTTGAGGCCTGTCTCTGGGTTTAGGCTTGAGGCTCGGTGGCATTCTTTACACAGGACCAGCTGGGGCTCTCTGGAATGTCCAATGAGGATAACACTCACCAGGTACTTGACTAACCCAACTCTTGGTGATGTGCGGCTAGAGGCACAGGCCTGTCCAGGTCCTGGTCTGCACACACCACCTGGTGGAAAGCTGAGGGACAAGGGCCTCGGCAGGGTGAGTAAAAAGGAGCTTCCAACTTGACACCATTTGCTGATGTGGTCAAAGGTCCCTCTGCTAAGTTCTAGCCATCTGGGCGGAGCAGCTCCCCCCCCCAATAGTTTTCCTTGAATACACGCATATTTTCTTTTCTTTTTTTTTTTTGAAAGAGACAACAGGATGGGTGCCCTGGGACCCTCTGGAAGGCGGGCCACTTTTCCTGAAGGCAGGCCATCTAACATGGTATGGCTGTCAAACAGTGACACAGCCCGCTGGACTGAGGTGCCAACACTAGTTGACATGCAGGGACCTTCGACAGTTACTTCTGTGCTACACTGCAGAGACAGAGGGAAGAAACTCCTGGATCCCAGTGCATAAGCAGTGGATTCGTGTCTGCCAACACCGAATGCCCAGGACAAAGTAGGGGGCAGGGTGGAGATGCAGGGAGTACACGGACTGCCACCATACATATGAACACACACACACACACACACACACACACACACACACAAATACACACACACACTCCAAGCCCAGCCGCTGCTTTGCCAGTTAGAAACCAACGGGACACAAGTACAACCTATCAGTCAGTGCGTGGTGTCAAGATAATCACAAAAACACTACCACCACTTTAGCTATGACAACATGGCACATTTGGCAGCTTCCACAGAAACAGCCTTCCTCACCCCAGGCCATTACAGAGGTCCACACAGCCCATTCTCTTTAGTGCAGTTCAAGAAAAGCGGGAGGAAGACAGGGTCACTCAGGTTAGAAACGCAGAGGCAGTTACAGCAACTTAGTACCGCTGTCCCTCCAGCCCTGCTGGGGCACCACACTTCTAATCCCCTGCCCGAGGCTGGGCCACCTGGGGCCCCACTGTGGGGCAGACACCAGGTGAAGGCCCTCATGGGAACAGGGCAGTGCTGAGAGCCTGGGGCAGCGGCTGCCACTCCAAGCACACACAGGACACCTCATCCTCCCGCCTCTGAGGCTGTGTTCATAGGATGGTGGGTCCTCTGGCAACTCTATCTGTACCAAACACCTCGATTCAATGCACTAAGGCTGGGATCCTCTCCCCGCCCCCACCAACCTCAGAGAATGCCTCAGTCAGGGGAGAATGGTCACCGAGCGGCCAATGTCCGTCACGGCGTCACGGCACACACAGGCTGAGGCCAGGGCGCGGCTCAGGGCCAGCCTCCTCCCTCTCCTCTAGCTTCCTTGGGGTCTAGGTGATCTTCAGAGAGCTAGACCCTCCTCCTTGTCCCCCAGCTCCCCACAAGGCTCCAGATGCTGTTGCGAAGGCCTGTCCTAACACTGGCTAGAAAACGAAAGCAGGTTTCTGGAAAGGGGCCGCGGGCCGGAGGGGCACGGTCTCGTCCGAGGCGGGCGGGCTCCTGTGGTCTGGGCGGACACCGCTTCTCTGGGAGCAGGCGCAGCTTTGCTTCGCAGTAGCTCGGTTACTGTACAGGTGCAGGGTTCCCACACAGCTGCTCGGCCATCAATCGCTCTCTTGCCTTCAGAGTTCTGGAACTTCAAATTCTCTGTTTACATCCGAGAGCCTCTCTCCTGAAGAATCTAAAAGTGCAAGATGGCAGCAGACAGTGAGCTAAGCATCCGCTGAGGGGGACGAAAGGTCGCAGGAGCTGGGGCGAGGCTCAGGGTGACGCGCAGCAAGGCAGGCTTGAAGCCCCCACCTCACTGGCTGCCTGCGTGCAAGGAGCTCTCGCCAAATGCACACACGCAGGGCTGTTGTGGAGCAGAAGGTTCTGTGCTGTGCATCCAAGTTTCCTAAGTTAAAGATTGCAGTTCTCGGTCACTACAGTCAGGCTCTCCAGAAGCGTGCAGAGTGTGTGTGTGTGTGTGTGTGTGTGTGTGTGTGTGTGTGTGCACCTTCCGCTATCACGCCACCTCTTTTTGGAGACAAGGTCTCTTCACGGAAGCCAGAGCTCACCAGTTTGGCTATGCTTGTCGTCTACAAATCCTGATTTAAATCCAGCAGCCAAGAGGAGGAGAGAAAACTCAGTTGGAAAAGGAATAGAAGGGACCCAGGGGCAATGTGGGCAAAGGGTCAGAGGGGGCACAGAGGAGGCAGAGGGCAGCGTCTTACCTTGGCCTTTTCGCTCGGCTCTATGACGATGCCATTGGTAGAATTATTTAGTTCTCTGGACACAACACAGAGGAACTCTGCCTGGTCTTCATTTCCATAGTTATAGGAGGAGCCAATGCTGATGAGCTGGCGAGACAGGAGGGCGGTGACGGTCACCCGTGTAAGCCTGGCCGGGCCAGGCGTGGTGCTGCATACTCGGGGTGCAGAGTTAAGCAGATCTCTCTGAGTTTGAGGCTAGCCTGATCTACAGTTTTAGGGAAGCCAGTTTAGTGAGACCCTGTCTCAAGACCATTTTGGGGATACCCGCAGAGACAGCTGACCTGAGCTGGGGGAGCTCACTGACTCTGGACTGACAGCTTGGGGAAGCTGCCTGGGACCAAACTGGGCCCTCTGAATGTGGCTTGGGCAGTGTGTGAGGCCACTGGCAGTGGGACCAGGACTTATCCCTAGTGAATGAACTGGCTTTTTGGAGTCCATTCTCTCTCAAGGGACACCTTGCTCAGCCTAGACAAAAGGAAGGCCTTAGTCCTGCCTCAAAGAGATGTGCCAGACTTCATTGACTCCCCATGGGAAGCCTTACCCTCTCTGAGGAATGGATGGGGTGGGGTGAGGAAAAGGTGGGTAGAGTGGGAACTGGGATTAGTATGTAAAATGAGAAAAGAATAGGAAATGTTAAATAAATAAAAAAAACAAAACCAAAAAAGCACCCCCCAAATACACACACGCAGGGCTGTTGTGGAGCAGAGGTCACAGGAGTCACCCCCCCCAATTGTGCAGTTTTATGCTTCAAAGGATAAAAAATCTTAGGGGCAACCAAAGTCCAGGGGAATAAGTGGATCCTAACCCAGGTTTCACCACGGAGAAGCAAAGTGAGCTCCACCCTGTCCCCTTACCCAAGCCCAACACCACCCTAAGGGCTTCAGGAGTATTAACACGGCCACTGCCCTTCCAGCATGAGGTGAGTCCAGCATTTCTACAAGCCTTCCCTTCAGCCCCACCTACTCACACTGGCTCTTTCTCCCAGAACCCAGAGAGACCTGGAGTACCAAGCGAACCACTCTGTGTGCATCCACCAAAAGCTACATGCCAGGGTACTTTTAGCCCTTTTGGAGAAACACATTCAGCTTTAGCTCTAAATTGGAAATCTGCACATAGAGAAGCTTGGCAGAGAGCACATGTGGCCTCACGAACACAAGGCTGAAGTTGGGGCTGTCCTGCTGCAAGAGTGGGCACCCCCACGTCCAGCTTCCTCGTCCACACACGGGAGGCAGGAGGAACAGATCCCATCCTCCTTCAGGACATCAGCGGGATTCCACATGCGGACTACGTGCAGATCAGGGTTAGGGAACACACCTAGACTGCGGGAGGCCATGGGTTCAAGGGCCGGGCCTGGGTTAATACTTATAAGCACCATTTAAAATTGTTATCTTCACAAAGAATATTCACATACACATAAGTATATTTAAAATGATCTCTGCTTAAGATTATGTATCAGGGAAAGCTATGACAATAAACCCTGGGCAGCATTTGGCCACCCATAGCTGACTGGGAACTAGGGACCTATATGACAGGACTGGTTATACGCTGGAGACAGAGGCATCTCTGCCTCTATCTATAACTAACAGTGTTTAGACAGCTGTAGCTTTTGCTGTAAGTGAGCTTCTGGTGACAGTTCAGCTGGCCTCTGCAACTCCACATAAAACAGTCACCAACACACAATATCTCATTCCCTGTGTGCAGACTCAGCTTCCTGGTGAGCTGAGGCAACAGAAAACAAACGAGGCTGCCATCTAGTGGAAGAAAATGGTAAAAATCCAGGTCCTCAGGGGCTTTGTTTTTATAACCTCAACTCTACCCACAAAGCCAAGACGTGAAGAGGAGAGAACGCTTCCAAATGCCGGTGGCACACACCTGTGTCCGGTCCCCTCCTGGCACACCTAAGCCCCATATATCCAGAATTGTAAGCTCTGAAGCTAGCCTGATGATGTCATTTTGAAGGGAGGTGCTTGGGTCTGTAGGCTCTATGTCAGGCACTATGTCAAGCTCAAACTCTGGATGTGAAACCAAGGAATGTGGACCTCCTGCCAACCTTCACAGGTAATCACACCAAGGAGTGCTTTCCGAATTCTGAAATGGGTCGCACCTGCCTCACCCACTCCCAGGGCCCTGGCTGGCTGGTTGTGGCTCCCTGGGAGGAGGTGCTGGGTCGCTATTTGAGAAATATACCTGCTCGAATTTCCAGCCGTCAGACATGGTGGAGACCATCTGAGTGAGTTCTTCCTCTTGACACTGCAGGACCCTGTACACGTGCTTCACGGGGCCCTGCAACAACAGGCAGACTAGGATAGCAGCACAGGGACACCACACTGACCCCACCAGGACCCCCGCCACCCACAGCTGCCCTGGACCACCCACTACCTCTCTCCAAACAGCACTGTGGATCAATGAAAACTCATCCACTATAAGAACAAAAAGCAAGACCCAAGGGACCGATGCATACGATGCCCTCAACTCGAGGCACAGTTCCCGTGGGCAGCTCTGCTGAGACAGAGCAAGCACTGCTCACTCACTCTGGCGAGGAGAGTCGAGTTGTTTTTCAGTGGTTTGGATGTGATTTGGACACTAAAGTGCATACCATATTTTGGTGCTCCAGACTTGATGGGAGATGTTATTCTGTAAATATGTTTCTCATACTGGTTAATGAATAAATCACTGGTGGCCAATAGGAAAGCAAGATAGGTGGGACTAGGAGACAAGGAGGAAAGAGGAAGTAGGGAGGAGGAGTCAGCATGGAGAGCCACTTTGGCCGTTAAGATGAGCCACGTGGAAATACTTAGAATAGTAGAATTGGGTTAATCATTAAGACAGAGCTAGCCGGTAAGAAACTAGTACCTGGCCAACAGCCTAATATCAAATACAGAGTCTCTGCGTGTTATTTGGGACCAGGTGGGCTGGCGGAAAACAACTAGCTACACAGACTGGATATAAATGATTATGTGATTGGCCTTTTTGAAATAAAAAAGATATTTGTTTATGTGCATATATGTGTATGTCATGTGTTTCTGGGTGCCCATGGAAGACAAAGGAAGACCGGGATCCCTTGGCGCTGTGAGCATTAAGGCTCCGTGCCAGGCACCTTAAAAGACAAAATAATAAGCCTTGTGGTGCTGGTACATGACTTTACTCCCAGTCCTCAGGAGGCAGAGGCAGAGGCAGGGATCTCTGCATTTGAGGCCAGCCTGGTCTACAGAGCAAATTCCAGGACATCTGGGGCTAAAAAAGAGAAACCCTGCCTCCAAAAAAAAAAAAAAAAACCAAACAAACAAATAAACCCTAGACAATGAACTAAAGAACAACTACTACATAGTTCTAAGAGGGAACATTCCCTTCTTTGAAAATACAGACAAATCCCCTGACAATTCCCTGTGGTTCTCTCCATACATTTACCCACACATCAGAGGCAAGAAAATCTTTGTGAGTTCCAGCCTGCTCTACAGAGTGAGTTCTAGGACAGGCTCCAAAGCTACACAGAGAAACTCTGTCTCAGAAAAACCAAAATCCAACCAACCAACCAACCGATCGACCAAAGGGAAGAAGGGAAGAAGGGCAGAAGAGACAAGAGGCCATGGCAAAAGGGGCTTAGGGGCCCTGATCTCAGGCTCTGCCAAAAGCCTGCCGTGCACAGCCGACAGTGCCTATACTGAGGAGGTTTATCTGGGAACCTGCAGTCAGGTGTGTCTCAGAAGCATGAGGGACCCAGGAAGACAGAGCCTTTGAATATCAACCCATCTCTCAGAGCTCACTACATAAAAAGGACAGATGAAAGACCAGTGAACATCAAAAAGGTCTTGACATTCCTGGAACAAAAAAGCTACCGACTGGGCCTGAGTCCTTCAGAATCCAGGGGACTAATTAAGTTAATTGCTGCCATCAAATAGAAATCTTAGGATGCTCTCAAGGAATCCACTAATGGCAAAGAATGCAGAACATTCAGGTTCTATGATTACGGATGGTTTCAGATTATGCAATTCAGGGTACCATCAAAATTTCTACTAAGCAATCAAGTTTATTTTAGAATGTGGGAAATTGGGGAAAGAGCTAGACTTCTGAAACATCTAAGCTACTTATTAAATATCTACAAAGCAAAAGATGCCAGGGAAATGTAAGAGGCTGAGACGAGGGGACGTAGGGCCCTGTTTCCTGACTACCAGGTATAAATCTCCACGTGAACACCAACAAGACTCCTAAGCACGGGCCAGAATAAGTCTATCTCTGCAAACGCCGGAAGAGGGCTCAGCAGGGCCGACTGCCTTTCCTTTATAGTGACAGCCAACACCATGACAGATTAAGGAAAAAAGAGCCACCACAGGGATCAGGTGGTGTAAGAAGCAACTGTGCCACTCAGACAGGTGGCCATGGGGGGGAGAACAACCTCCGGCCTGGGGTTGCAAATCTGGAGCTGCCGTTTCTCAGACACAAGAAAAGGGAGTCTGTTCTCTTCTGCTAGACTCCACAAGGACAATAGCTGCTCACCCACGTGATGAATGGCACCGGAAGCAGGCTAAGTCTGCCCTGTCATCTGCTCTCCCCCAACAGGAGGCATTTCTTATCACGTCTACTGACTTAACATGAAAATCCAGACAGTGTGATAAAAAAGGAGGCTGGACTTCATCTTCCCAGTAGCACATTCCACACTTTTTTTAAAAGTGGCTTGCCGAAACTGACGTGAGGTGATCACAGCCCAAATACAAGACAGGCGCAAGTAGGACTGTTGGCTTTCACACTGAGGGAGGCAGATGCTTCATCAGCAAAGACAAAGCTCTGCTGGGCTTGGGAATCCCAGCACTAGGGAAGCTGAGGCAGGAGAGTACAAGACCAGGCTGGGCTACAGCCCGGAGCGCAGGCGGTGGAGCTAGCGGGGCTGGGTGCTCCCACGACCATATGCTGAACAGCACGCTCGGTATGTTCTAAGGGGTGGGCTGTTCTGTTTCCTCTGCTATTTCTCCTTAACTTCCTCACTCTGACTTCCTCACTGACTTCCTCACTCTGAGCCATTCTGACCTTCAGCTCTGAGGAGAACGGTACCCTTTTCTCACACATGCACGCACACACACAGGCCACTGGCGAGGTTTTGCCTTTAGCAGTTTCAGACACCTTACTTGTGAAGTTCTGTTCTCATTGTCTCGTATCCTTTCCTTAACCAGCCGCACGAGGGATGCGATATTGTAGAACTCTGCTTCTTCCAGTACACCTACAACAAGGACCAGACCCAAGTCAGAGATGCAGGAGCTCACCGGAAACAGCAAGACAAGGCTCGCTGAGAACTGTATCTCCACGGTGGTGGCGCACACCTTTAACCCCATCAGGTGGATCTCTGTGAGTTCCAGGCCAGACAGGGATACAGAGAAACCATTGTTTGAAAAACAAAAAAATAAAACAACAACAGCAAAAAGCCAACCAAACAACCAAAAAACAAACCAAACCAAACTAAAACCCCAAACCCAGGGGTTTCTTCTATGTGCATTTGGTGTTTTGCTTGTGTGTATGTGAAGGTGTCAGCTCCCCTGGAACTAGAATTACAGACACTTCTGAGATGCCATGTGAGAGTTGAACCCAGGTCCTCTGGAAGAGCAGTCAGTGCTGTTAACCGCTGAGCCATCTCTGCAGCCTCCCAACACAGCGTTTCGTTGCCTTCCATCTTATCCCTCCTGCTTCCTCCTGGCACCCACTCATTCGCTATCCATATGCCACCTAGTTCCTGGAACCTGCCACACTGGACAACAACTGACCTTGCAGCATTTACCCATTTTCCCTAAAAAGGGCTGATGGATGGGTGCACGAACATAAACTTAAGAATTTCATAGGCTAATTATTATCTGAACAATTAAAAGGCCATCAGGGCTGGGCAGTGGCAAAATGCTTGCTTAGCAAAGTTTGATCCCCAGCTGAAAAAAAAAAAAAAAGTGTGTTTTTTTTTTGTGTGTGTGTGTGTGTGTGTGAGTGTGTGTGTGAATCATTGACTCCTCTCGTGGTAAACAAAATCAAAGATCTTACAACAGTTTTGGAATGTATGACCCTGCACTAGGAAAAATGTTCTAATGAGCATTACCGCAATTGACAAACTGAAAAGATGCAGACAATGATCAAGTTTAAGTTTCCTGAGCTGTGAAACAGGGTACGCCAGGTTCCCGTTTTTAGAGTAACACAGAGAATTACTAAGGTATGAAATCTCCATCTATTCTCAAACAGTTCAGAGAAACTCTCCAGGGAATGAGGGAGGAGAGGAAGTTCAATGATGAGGTGGCACACGCCTTTAGTCCCAGCACTCGGAAGACAGAGGTAGGAGGATCTCTATGAGTTCAAGGCCAGCCTGGTCTACAGAGCAAGTTCCAGGACAGGCTCTAAAGCAATACAGAGAAACCCTGTCTTTTTAAACATTTATTTATTTTTGTCAAGTGTGGTGGTGCATTCTTTAATTCTAGCAGAGGCAGATGGATCGGAGTTCCAGGTCAGCCAGGACTACCTACCGAAGCTCCATCTCGGTTTGTGAGCATGAGTGGGAGGGGCAGATGGAGGTCGGAGGACAGTTTGCTGTAATCAATCCTTTCCTTCCAATCCTTCCAGGATTGGACTCAGGTCATCAGGCTGAGCCACCTCACTGGCTCAGTATAAAGCAGTTTCCATTAAAGACATGAAAAGATTGTAAGGCACTAGCAGTTAGGAATAGTGAGCACATGGAATTTGTTACCTGTCTCCTATTAAGTATGAATCTGAAATGATCCCCCCTTTTTTGGTTTTGCATTTCTTTCTTTTATTTAATATTTTCATATTTTACACATCAATCCCAGTTCCCTCTCCCTCCCATCCTCCCATTCCCCACCAACTCCTCCATCCCATCTCATCCCCACCCACTCCCCATCCCCAGGGAGGATAAGGCCTTCCATGAGGGGTCATCAAAGTCTGTTAAGTCATTTGGGGTAGAGACTAGGCCCTCCCCCATGTCTCTAGGCTGAGTATCCCTCCATGGGGAATGAGTTCCCAAAGTCCGTTCCTGCACCAGGGATACATCCTGGTTCCTTTTTCAGAGGTACCATAGGCTTCCCAGGCCTCCTAACTGAGACCCACATCCAGGGGGTCTGGGTGGGCCTTATGCTGATTTCCCAGCTATCAGGAGACAGGGTTTCTCTGTGTAGCTTTGGAGCCATCCTGGCATTCACTCTATAGACCAGGCCAGCCTTGAACTCATAGAGATCCTCCTGCCTCTGCCTCCTGAGTGCTGGGATTAAAGTTGTGTGATGCCACCACCATCATCCTTTGAAATTTTGTTGCTGTTGTTGTTGGTTTTTGTCATTTATAGACTCCCTTTAGGAAGAAAGAAGATGAGCAAGAACTCACAATTCCTCTCTCCTGACTGCCATGAAGCTGCTTTCTATCACAAGCTTTCCTAGCCAGAGGTTTTAGATCAGGGGTCCTGGATTTAGGAAAGGACCCCAAATTTCCACTGGGTACCTCCAGAGCGACCAGGTAGGCCTTTCACATGGAGGACCAGACCCACTTCCAAGCCAAATGCCCTACAAAGCAGAATGACAAGGCAGCCAGAGACTCGGCTGACAATGAGCTGCAGAGTGAACTGGGTCAGATGCACAACTTCACAGGGAAGCAGGAGACCTGAGTCTTAAAGAAATGAGGTCAGGTCTTTATTAATATCATTTGTGCAAGTCCAAAGGAAAATGGGAAAATAAAAATAACCAAATGCAGACATGTGGCGCTCCAGGTTACGGGCATTCACTGCCATCGGATAAGACCAGTTCTATGGGCTCATAAGCCTAATGCAATCCACAAAGCAGAGCAACCCAGCTTCCCACTATGGCAGCTGAACAGAGCCCAGGGCAGCCTCCGTCAAGGCTCTCCAGGCAAGCCCTGGGGACTGAAGCTTCCTGCCCACCTCTCCCATCACCAGTCACACCTGCACGCCTCCAGTGAGGACCCCAGACAGAATCAAGCCTGAGAAGCAGCTCCACTCGACTGAGGCTGGAACTACCCAGCAAGGTGTCCTTCCTTACCTTCTTCTGCCAGCTCCTTGGTGATGATGAGTTTCCCATGCCGGAGGTAGTTGAGGATGGGGCCAAAGTAGGTGGGGTCTCTGTCAATCAGATACGCTCCTGTCTCGTCCTGTCAACGAGCACCGAGAGCCTCTCAGGAGTGTTTCCTAAACAACATTCTCCCCTGACTTGTCAGTGTACTCGGGCAGCAGATTCATCCATCAGCTAAAACACACCTATCAGGTGAGGTGGTACACCCTTCAATCCCTCTTCTGCTTTTCTTTCATTGAGGCCTGTCATGCTACACACTTTGCTTATTTTAGAGTGCTGGCTTTAACATGATTTCAGGTCCAATGTCCTAGACGCACAGTCATCCCCATTGCTAGGCCTTCTTTGCTGGGTTCTTCTGTAGGATATCAGTTACAGGGGATGAAGGGAATACCACAGCTGTGTGTTGAACATTTTGGTTCTTCATCGCCCCTGGACTACATTCCTAATTCTAAGAAAACCTCCCTTCTATTGGCAACTCTTCTGAGCCCAAGGCCAACATCAGTGGGAGTCCACATCGCCAGCTGTAATCTCACACACCCTTGCTCTATGCCCAGAGGAAGCCTGGTGCTGCCAGAACTCGGCTCTGGGCTGCTTTAATCCTACTCATCTCTACAGCAAAAGAAACAAACTGGCTTGTGTGGAAGATTAGGGTATATAAAAATAACTGTCCATAAACAGGAGTTCCAGACTCTCTTCAGTCAGGATGGCTTAGGTTCCCACCAATTTGGTATCAGAAAAGAACAGACGAAATTGGTTAAGGGTTTATGCTCTGTTAACCACAGGAGTGCTTTACCGAGGGCATCTGAGATTCAAAGGCGAACCTGCACAAGTTACAGTTAGACTGGAAATGATCCACTCGTCTTGCCACCCCTTCGGTTAGCAGTCCTCCCTCCACCTGTCTAACAGGTATTCCTCAATCTACACATTTGCCGGGTCCTAACTGGTCAGCCTAGATTTGCATGGACAAAATGGAATCATCTTTCCAAGGAATGCATTTACTTCCCAAAATGTACCGAAACGGCGATTGTCACCGCATACATACAAAGTTCTGGGACCTGGATTCTAGAAAAGCTGTGAAACACCGCCAAGAGCACCTCCTGCAGCCTTCAGCGGCGGACGCGATCTATCCTTAAACCCCAAGTTTACTATCACTCTGCACAGGGATCGAACAGGGAGGGAGTCCTGGGAAAGTGACAAAGATGCGGTCGGTCGTTCACCGTGACCCACTTCGGAATGCATCTGGCACTAGCAGCGGGGGCCGTGTGGGGGCCAGGGGAAAAACGTATGCAGATCTGAGAAGGTGGGCTCCTCGGGAGGGGCAGGGAATGTGAGAGGAGTGCGCAGGGGGCTCCCGCGGGTGCCGGCCGGTGGACAGCGCCTGGAAGGAGCGGCGGAGAAAAGGGCGGGGCGCGGAGGGGAAGCCGGAGTGTGCTCTGCATGGGGGAGGACGGGCAGGGAGACCCTCCGAGGGCTGCAGGTGCTAACGCAGGGGGCGAGGCGGGCTGCAGTGCGGTGTGCGGGCCAGCGGGCCAGCGGGCGGGATCGGGACAGCAGCCCCGGGCCCTACGGCCGGGGGCGGGGCGGGCGCACCTTGTCCGAGTCCAGCTCCGGGTCCTCCTGGCAGCACAGGCGGCAGAGGAAGGACTTGGGCTCCCGGCCTAGGGTCTGCCTGGTGGTCACGAAGTAGGTGCCGCCCACGTTGAGCCGGACCCAGCGGGCCGCCCCGCCGCCGCCCGCCCGCTCCGGGGGTCCGGGCCCCGGCTCCAACGGCTGCGCGACGGCGGCGGGGGGACGGCCGTGGCCGCGGGGCGCGGGCCCGGCCGGGCGAGGGCTGGGGGGTCCGCGGCCCGAGCTGCCCCCGTCGCCCGCCGCGCTGCCGCCACCCCCTCCCAGCCCCGCCATGGCCGGGTCCAGCTGCAGCTCCGCCATCTTGGGCCGCCGCCGCCCGCCCGTCCGCCCGTCCGCCCGCCGGGCCGGCCCATTCCTCGGCGGGGAGAGCCGGGCCGGCCCATCGGCGGGCGTGGGGCGGGGGGAGAGGCCCGGGAGCGCCCCCAACCAACGGGGCCCCGACCGCGCACGCGCCGCGCACGCACGCACGCACGCACGCCCCGGGGGCGGGGCTGCCCGAGCGCGGCTCCACGCTCATTGGCTAAGATGCCACACAAGGCCCGCCCACTGCGCCTTCGGATTAGCCGAAGGGGGAACTTCCGGCTACCCTCTTCCGTCGCTCGCTGCTGGAGACTGCGCTCCGCCGCGCCGGGGTCGGTGAAGGTGAGTTGGGCTCCAGGTGTTGGGCCCGATCTCCGCGGCCTGTGCCGCGTTCGGCGCTCCAGACCGCGCTGTGACGCTTGTCACCCCCGCGGAGGACGCCGGGCCTTGGAGCTGCCCCGCTGGCCGAGCGCCCGAGGTCACTGCCGTGCCCCGCTCACCTTCGCGGCCCGGCGAGGCTGGGGCCTGGCTGTGACCTGCACCAATCTATCAGTCACCTCTGATTTAGGTGTGGCCACACTGTGTGACGGACTCGGGACTGCCGTTCGTGGGTTGGGGAAGCATCACATAGCCACGGTGTAGTGATAGCTCCCGAGGGGCTGCAGCGCTACGCCCTCCCCTCCCCGTGCGGGGTCCTAGGACTCCAGTGTGTGTCCGGCTGCTCCAATAACCACACACCATTCATTCCTCGTACTCACGATCTGTTGCTGCAGGCGCTAGAGATCAACCACAACAAAACGTCTGTGACTCCGAGTAAAGTACATTCGATCTCTGGGATCCTTAGTTCATCAGACAACGGCCTTAGCCTCTCCCCCTCCTGGAGACGTCAGCTGTTCCAGGAGGGGAGGAAGGGCACTGGCATTTGGCAACTTTGGTCGTTAGGAAGGTGCCGTCCACGGTGCCTGGTTTCCACCTCAAAGCCCTCTGACGTAGCGATTGCCTGTAGTTTGTCCTGTCGCAGTCACTTTCTTCTCTCACTGTCACTTGTGTAGAATGCCTCTGAAAATGCAAGCATGTTTGCTGTGGACAGTATAACACAGGTTCAAGCGTGTGGCAGGCGGCGTTAAGAGTCCCTGAAGTCTGGGGAAAATTGACAGTCTCCCTTGGTGCTTTGACAGCTCGTTCCCCCAGTTTGCAGATGAGGATATTTTTGTCTGGTGGAGAATCAGCGAATAAAGCACAATTGTTATTTATTTGACTTTTGTGTACGAATGTCCCGTAGCAGTGTTTGCAAAGACACATGTAGACGGAAAAGTAGAAATGGGTTTCTAACGATAAAGGGTTGGGATTGCAGAAGGGCAACCTAGTAGGACAAATTATATCTGTATTCTGTTACACATCTTGAACTGAAAGCTTAACTGCCCATTTCTGGATTTATTGAGGCAGGCTGTCATGTATCTCAGGGTGGCCTTGAACTCACTGTGTACCCAAGGATGACCCTGAACCTTGGATCCCCCTGCCTCTGCCTCAGCGTATTTGGTGCTAGACATGGAACCGGGGCGTTGTCCATGCTCGGCAAGCAATTCCAGCAGCTGAGCCACAAGCCCTAATTCCTTTAGCTCTTGTGTAGACCCACCAAGTGCTTGGACGATGCTGGTCGGTCTCGGAGAAAGACACTGTTTAATCTGACCTGCTTGGTTTTTAGGATCGCAAGATGGCTGGCCGTAAGCTTGCTCTGAAAACCATTGATTGGGTGTCTTTTGTGGAGATCATACCCCGAAACCAAAAGACAATTGCGAACAACCTGAAGTCCTGGAATGAGACCCTCCATACCAGGTGAGTGTGTTGTGAGAGAGAGCCCCCATGCTGTCACTGCACCCATCAGCAGCGTTTTGACTTGTATTGCATTCAATTCGTGTGTTTGTGAGTGCACACCTACCACTTGGTGTGTCATGGAGGACATATGGACGACAGGAAAGCCTGAGGGTGTTGGCTCGCTGCCTTCTCCTCCATGTGCGTCCCGGGTATTGAACACACACCCTCAGGTTTAGCAGCAAGTGCCTTTACCCACTTGCCAGCACCACACAGGCATTCCTGATGGTGTGACGTGATTTGTGAATGGAAGCATGTTTTGGCAGAGGCGGTCCTTCAGAGAACAGTGCTGACACCCCAGTGTGATAAGGACTAGAGAGATTGCTGTGTGAATAGCGTCTGTTGCTTGGGGAACGGTCCTGACTTCTACTTTCCCACATGAGCAGGTTGGCCAATCTGCCTGAGAAGCCGCCAGCCATTGACTGGGCATACTACAAGGCCAATGTGGCCACGGCTGGCTTGGTGGATGACTTTGAAAAGAAGGTGAGCCTTCGGATAACTAAAGCTCTGGTCTTGTACGTCTTGTGCAGGGCTGGTGTCAGGGTCAGTGAAAGTGGGTGTGGCCAGAGCCCTGCAGCCTACAGTATGGGGTCTGGTTTCTCAGCAGTACAGGGTAGCCTTGCTCCCAGGAGTTAGAGGGCTGCCAGGGGTAGCTCTTCCCCCAAGTTCCCCTTAGTCTCTTACCTGCCTCCTTATCATAAACTGATGTGTTTCCCTTCTTTCATGTCCCTGCCCTTCTATCTCCCTCTTTAAAAAGTTCATGTGTATGGGGTTTTGCCTGCTTATATTTCTATGCACACAGCTGGTGTCAGATGCTTGATGAGGGTATCAGACCTCCTGGAATTGAATTATAGACCATTATGAGCTGCTGTGTGGGTGCTGAGAATTGAACCTGGGTCCTGGAAGAGCAGCCAGTGCTCTTAACCTCTGGGCCATCTCTACAGCTTAGTCTCAATATCTGGAGTTCATTTGCTTATTCATTTGAAGATGCTTCTAGGTCAGCTCTGTGTAGCTTAGCATCCAGTGTTAGGGCTGTACCACTGAACAGTACTCTAAGGACCATTTCTACCTTCACAATGTAAACTTGATTCCTGCCAGGCAGCCCGTGGCAGTTTGTGTGAGAAAGAATTTCTTAGACTGCAAGGTGCTAAGTGGTTATTTCCAGTCTACTGACCGTTGTCAGACAAGGAAGCTAACACTTGTGATAAGGACAGGCGGAAGGTCTTTTTAGGTGATCGGTGACAGGGCTGAGGAGGCCTAAGTCTTCCCAGCACAGTAGCAGAGATTGGGAGGGATGGAGTATTTCCCTGTGCTCAGTGAGGCATAGAGGCTTTCATCAGTCCTTTGGGCTGTGGGTGTGAGGGTGACTGCTTTCTTCTTGCTCCTAGTATAATGCCCTGAAGATCCCAGTGCCCGAGGATAAGTACACCGCGCTGGTGGACAGCGAGGAGAAGGAGGATGTGAGTGGCAGGCGCTCCGTTTTTCTTAGTTTTGTTTCCTCCACCGTTGTCTTGGTTTTTGTAAAGTCTCACTGTGTGGCCTTGGCTGGCCTCAAAGTCATGGTGATCCTCCTGCCTCAGCTTCCTCAGTATGGGGATGATAGGCATCACCACTCTGATGAGATCCTGAAGTTTCTTTAATGACCATTGTTTGCCATTGGTAGAAGGGGTAGATTGTGAATTAAGAGGAATGGATTGTTAATAAATGCAGCAACATGAATGAACCTAAAAATAATGGCTGATTAGAAGCAAAAGGCTTGAGTCTGCACCTTAAATCCCAGCACTCGGGGGAGACGGCAGGTCTGGAGTTAGAGACAGCCAGAGGTGCACAGTGAGGCTCTGTCTTTATAAGTCTCTAGAAAATGCAATTACTCTTTAGTAACAGAAGGCCTGAGAGGCTGCTTGGGGAGAGGGTGAGGTGAGCTGATACAATGTCACTGTTGTTGAGTTTGGTGACAGTATGACCAGTGAACTGCATGCTCTATTGGAAGTCTGGAAATCCATGCATGTCACTGTCAGGGTCAGTTTCACATCCAACAGATCTGTTAAAACAGGACATCAGCTTTAAAGAATAATCCATTCACCACCCAAATACCGATTTGCCTGAAAATACCTCAGGCCAGCATGAGAACCCGGCCCCAGCGCCATGTGACTTGTCCTGACTGCTAGGTGCCCAGTCCTAAGCTGCTTTCCTGCCTGGCCGCTTTGTGGGTGTTGGGAAAGCTGTGCTTTGTCGCCTCGGAAAGCGCTGTAGACTAGGTCGGCATGCTGTCCCTAGATGGCAGTGGGAGAGGCGCAGGCAGAGCCACCTGCTCCTCAGTGGTCAGCGCATCGTTTGGTTTCAGGACAGTTTCTCCTTTCTCTTAAAGGTGAAGAACTGTGCTGCGTTTGTGTCTGAATCCCAGGTCAGGATCCAGGAATATGAGAAGCAGGTGAGGATGAGCCATGGCCTCTATGACTTGTCGTCTCTGTCACCCTGTGACAGTGACCTTCCATGGATTCTTGCTTTGACCTGGGTGGCTTTGCCTGTTTGCTATAGCTAACTTGCTTCTGCTATTTCTAGCTGGAGAAGATTAAGAACATCATCCCCTTTGATCAAATGACCATTGATGATTTGAATGAAGTCTTCCCAGAAACCAAGCTGGACAAGAAGAAGTACCCATACTGGCCTCACCAGCCCATCGAGAACCTGTGAGGCAGGCCAGGAGGAGCGCCAGCCCTTCCTTCCACACTCTGGACATTAAAATAAAACCTTTACATTGTGTGGGGTGCTGTCTCTCAGGGGCGAACTCTTCTGAGGTGGCCCCACCAGAAGCAATGTGTTCTGTGAACCAGTTGTCTAAGGGGCAGACTGTAGGGAGCCAGTCACTGTGGGACTTGGCCAGCAGAGCCTGGGACCACACTACAGGGAGGAGGACAGTCTCTGACCTCTGTATGTGCATTCTGGCCCCTACACACACACACACACACACACACACACACACACACACACACACACGCTGGAAAACTGACAAAGTTCAGCCCTGAAGGCAGGACGTGAGTGCCCAGTGCACAGTTGCTGAGTTAACTCTCAGGGCTGTGTTGTCCTCACAAGCATCAGACCGCAATGGGAATTAACGAGGTTGCCTGGCTTCCAGGTTTCTAGACATCTATGTACTCCCATCTCACCCACGATAGCTTAAATCGTGTTGGGACAGCATGATCATGCAAGGGTTGCCATGCACGAGCCATAAAATGGATGACTTTGGTGGAACAGCAGGGCCTGCCTGGCTGAGGGTCAGGAACCCATAGCTCTTCAGTGGAGTGCCAGTCCCATATTTAGGGGTAACTCCCGTGGTGCTCTGCTGTTGTAGACATTGAAGGCATAGCAACCTGTCAGTGTCTGAGCTCCAGCTCAACAGACCTCCGCTGCCTTTGTCCACATTTGGTGGCATCTCTACATTTGACAATAATCCAATCCACCTTAGGACTACTGTTTTATCATATTAAACATTGTTGCCTTAGAAATCTAGAAATTACTGCTGTTCCACTTCTAGAGAAGAACAAAACAGTTGGGCCATAATGTTGCCTACCTTTAATTCTAGCACCTGGAGGGCGGAGGCAGGCAGATCTCAGTTTGAGGCCAGGCTGGTGTGCAGAGCGAGTTCCAGGGCAGCTAGGGCTACACAGAGAAATTCTATCTTGAAAAAACAAAATTAAACAAAAGAACAAAAACAAAACCAAAAGGGGGAGAAAAAAAAAACAACAAAAGTCCAACTAACAACCAGATTTGAGGGTGCACGCTAATCCCAGCACCAGGGAGGCGGAGGCAGGTGCATTTCTGTGAATTCGAGGCAGGGTTTGCTAAAGGAACACAAGAGAAACGGGGAACTGAGGAAGGACATTGCACTGGTGTGAAGGAAACAGTTAAAACACTTGCCAGCTTCTGAAAGCCATGCTTTTGCCCCTACCCCGGTGACGCCCTCTGGACTTGTCAAGGCAGGGCTTAACCCAACCTTGTGTCCACCCCTTCCCTCCATGGCAGTAAGGGTTTGGGGCTGTGTGTGGATGGGGTGAGAGTACGCCATTGCTCGGCACCGACCCGTCTGGGAGGCATTCGTTCAAAGGCCAATTCTCACTGGAGCGCCTCGGCAGCGGGAGAGGATGGATGGAGTCGGGCCTTTCACTTGGTGGGCTGCATGCATGCATGTGTGTATGTATGCATGCATGCATAATTTAAAATGCATGCGTGATTTAGGCTCTCAAACTAGACCTGCATATGCCTACAATCCCAGCCTTCAGAAGGCTGGGTGGGTGGATTACAAGTTTGAATCTAGCAAACCACAAATTACAATTTGTTTAGTTTTCGTGACAGGGTTTCTCTGTAGACCCGGCTGTCTTGGAACTCTGTAGACCAGGCTAGCTTCTAACTCACAAAGATCGGCCTCCCTCTGAGTTGGGATTAAAGAAATACAAAACCACTGCTAACCACAAAAAATACATTTAGAAGCAACAGCAAGAAACAAGTCACATCAGATCAGACTCTGAATGCAAAATCCCTTGTATTCGAGGACTTATACTGGGACAACCTGGGCGAATGCTCTATAATTGTCCTCTTAGCAGGTAAACGGAGGAGTCGCAATCTGAAATTCCCCGACTCTCAACTACCAAGGCAAGGTGCACCGGCAACGCTTTCCGTTTAAAACAAGGGTTACATCAGGTTCACTTGGGAGGACCGATGTGGGGATGAAAACGTTTCGCTCCGACCACGAAGGGACTCGAACCCTCAATCTTCTGATCCGAAGTCAGACGCCTTATCCATTAGGCCACGCGGTCTCGCCGGCTGCGGTGCTAGGCTGGAACGTTTTATTTGATGGGCTGCAGCGGGCGTGCTCGGCGGCGCCCGGCACTGCGGGATGACTTCCGGCCGGCGCCGTGCGGGTGCGGGTGCGGCTCTCTCCCATCCCGCGGCGCAGCGCGTCGCCGCCCGGCTTTCCCCGCATCTGGAGACCCGGTGTTCCGTCTGCGTTCCGGGGTGGGGTTGGCCACGTCAGCGCGCTGCGCTATCACAGACCACGTGAACAAAGCGTCTTATCGTGCCCCAGTGGCCTAATGGATAAGGCACTGGCCTCCTAAGCCAGGGATTGTGGGTTCGAGTCCCACCTGGGGTGCTTCAGTTTTGTAAGGGGTCCTGTTCTTTGCTCCAGGGCATGCGCGGTCTTTGTTTTTTAAAAAACTGAGCGGAGAGCTCAGAAGTAGTGAGCTACCACCATTACCCCAGGTGGGACTCGAACCCACAATCCCTGGCTTAGGAGGCCAGTGCCTTATCCATTAGGCCACTGGGGCTCACGGCACGTGAGCGCTGCCTTTTCCGTCCTAATGTGTGCTGGTGCCCCACTCAGGTGCGTTACTTTGTTGCCCTGGAGAACCGCAAACGCCCGAGCTGGGCCATCGCCACCGCCGAGCTCGTAGGGCAGGGCCCGGGGCGCCTCGAGGCAGCCCGCACACCCGCACCGGGAATTAGTGGGCGCTTCCACGGCGCTAATTCCCCGCCCCCCACCCCCAGCTATTTTGTCCTTTCTTCACCTCTAAAGAACTGACAGTGACTCCCGAAAGGATGAGGAATAGGTACCAGTCACAATATTGACAACATTGAAGCATAAGCACTGAAAACTTCCCAATCCTTCATAACGATGTTTATACACAATGTCTGTTCTTTGCAAATATGAAGTGCACGGAGAGGGCGGCCATCAGGCAAGGGAGGAACGGGAGGGACGCAGACAAGGAGAGGGAGTTGTTAGTGGTGTAATACTAACACACGCTTTAAAACAGCAAAACAAAACAAAACGAAACGAAACGAAAAACCCGAGGGACCGGAGGCGCAGAGCAGTGTGGGAAGCATAGTTTAGTTCAGGGACTTTGCAATGCCTTCGTAATCGGCGTTGAGGTTCTGGGAAAACGCTGAGGCTCCAAAGGAGGTAGGTATGACTTTTCTATGTAACCGAGCACAGGAAGCATCTGCTTAAATGACTTATCCGTGTGGAATAATGGTTCCTCGTAGTTCATCCTAACAATTCCCTGGTCTGTTTCTCATGCTGACTTCACTAAAAGCTGCGACAGGACCTGGGTGGGTGGGGGTGGGGATGGGGTCGGACACACGACACGAGGAGGACGGCACAATGACCCTAACACGCTTGGAGCTAAAGCTTGATGAGAATGAAGTTTGGAGCAATGTGGAGATTGGGAAGAAACAGAAGTCGTGGACCTCGTAGGAAGCGGTGATGGAGGGTCACTGGACTCAGCCATGACCCGGGAACTGGCAACAAGATCATAGGAATTGTTAGAACCCCGCCCTAAGCCCAGCGACAGCTCAGATCAACTGGGCGGCATTAAATTTTAGGCATGGATTCTCTTGCATGCCAGAGCCCTGGAACAGAGTAAAATTACGGTGGAACTATAAACCAAGCTCAGAGAATTTCCTTGCAGGCCAGAGGGATGTTTCACCTCCTGAAAACAAGTGACGCTTGCCTGACAGTAATGAGGCTCAAATTCCAAGCTAATATGGAATTCAAACTGTGGTTTGTCACTGGGAAATTTGACCAGGCCAGAGCTTATCTGATTAAAAAAATTAAGTTATATTTGAATGATTCATGGAGCTTGTGGAGGTCAGAAGCCACTGTCTCATGAGTCTCCTTCCACCACGTGGGAGCCAGGGATCAAACTCTTGGCAGCAAGCTCCTTTACCTGCTGGGCCACCTCTCTGGCCTTTATTTTTGCTCTTGAAAATAAATGCAGTGTGCGTGCGTGTCTGAAACACCCTGCAGGGGCTGGTGACATGGTGACTTGGTGACATGGCTCAGCAGGTAAAGGCGTGGCCAAGCCTGATTGGCCCCTGGAGCCCACGTGGTGGAAAAGGAGACCTGACTCCCACAAGTTGTCCTCTGACCTCCAGACACGAATGCACTGTGGTCCATGCGTGCCTCTCCTCATAATAAAACCAGGGCCGTCCGGAAGGCCTGGCAGGTGAAGGTGTTCAGGCCTACGATGAGTTCCATCCCGTGGGAAAGGTGACTCTGCAAGTTGCTCTCCAGCCCTCAAGTGCTGTGACACACTACTGCCCAGTACTATGGGAGCAAACAAACCCAACTCCAGCCTTCGGATGCAGCTCAAAGGGTTTTGATGCTCTTCCACGTCTTCCTCCCGGTGCACCTCCCAAGTCTCCTGCACAACCTGCCATTGGGCACCCCTGGCATCCTTGTCACCTGCCACAGGCTTCCCTCCTGCCCACTGTGTCCAGCTTGTGTTTTTGAAGGTCCAGCTCAGATGCTGGCCCTCCCCGCTGTATGCACCCTGAGGACCTACCTACAATTCTCTGCTGCCCAATGAGCTGACACAGCGCTGGGCAGCAACCTGGAGGTGGGTTTAGGCTGACACAGGAGAGGTGAGGCTCCTGTACTCTGAAGTTTATTGCATCTAGTAATACATGAGGCGGACAACTGAGGAGGCTGTCCCGATGACCTGTAGCCTTTTCTGCTAAGGAACATTCTGGCAAGGCTCCAATTATGGAGAAAAGTCTCTCCCGCTGGTGTGGCAGCTCTCTGCAGAGTCGCATGGCACCCCAACTTTGCTAGCAGTGGGGGTGACTTCAGTCCATAGTCACCCTCCTGCTCATCTTTATGGAAGAGTTTATTCTTTTTTGGCGCAGCCTCTCCCGATTCATGTTTTCTATCCTGAAAACAAAAGATGGCAATGAGGCCCAGATGTGCAATCAGTGCTTTTCAAAGCTGCAGCAGAGCAGCCCGGGCAGCTGGAGCCAGATGTGCACGGGGCCTGGGTCAGCAGCACCTTGCTTCCCCGCTGACCCTGCTGGTAGCCCCTGGACTCTACCCTGCCTCCTCTCACCTGCCCATCTGTACCTGAGCCTCTGGAGCTGGACGTCCTCTTTGGATGGCTCCTTGGGCACCTGGCTGGCCTCCGCAATCATGTCTCGAATTTTCTGTAGGCATTCCGCCAGATTCCGGAACTGATAGCGACTGCTCTCAGCGGTGAGGACCAACTCTCCTGCCTTGTTGATCTTGTTCTTATGCTGCCAAGGAGGAAAATTAAGGCCCACAAGCCTACCCCACCCCAGGGACCCACAGGGACAGAAAAGGGTGGATACCTTGAGTGCAATCTTCTGGCGCACGGGTTCAGCAATCCAGTCTGCACTGGCCAAGTGAAACCTGACTTCAGCCTTGGAGTTCACTGTGGAAGGAGGGGCCCTGAGACTCTGGGGACACGGTGCCCAGGGACTCAGGGACAGTCTGGAGTCAGGGGAGCCAACTACCTAGCCAGGAACATTCCAGCCTATGTCCGGGCTAGCCATGGAACAAGCCCACCAAGCAAATATTGGGACAAACTAGACTTCTGGGATCCAAATGTCCAGGGCTGTCCATACAGCTTTACTGGCCTCCGAAAAGAGCGGGGGGATGGGTTTCATGCGAGCAAAGGAAACCTGTTCTCCGTGGACCCAAGCAGGCTGCCAGCTCATGCTGTGAGCTCTCTTTGTTTACCCTCAAAGCCAATCCCAGCCTTAGCAACCTGCAGCTGAGAGCCAGACAATCGGGCCGCACTCAGAAGAGTCAAAAGGGTTATTATAAGCTGGAGGTGTGTGAGCACTGCAGGACAAACCCTTTATTCCACAGGAATGTGAATGCAGACTTGCAGAGCTCCTTCTCACAGCCCCCTCCCAGCTGTGGCGGTGCCTGTACCTTTGTTAACATTCTGCCCCCCAGGACCGCTACTCCGACAGTAAGAAATGCTCAATCGATCTGCAAAACAGAAGAATACATACACGAGGATTCCCAATGGCCGAAATCAGGACAATTGACTTTCCCAAGACCTCATACAGAGCGGAGGAAGTAAAATTATGACCTAAGTCTAGCACATTCTACCAAACCCTTCTGCTGATTTCATCTGTTTTAAAGAGAAAATTCTTCCAGAGGCTCAAGTTAAGGGACAGACTAAGTTTCACATAGTTCAAAGAGTGGTGGATATGCAGTCAGGAGGGACTAGAGGCGAGTGGACAAAAGGACTAGGTGGGCAGATGGCACATTCCTTGTAGTGCTGGCACGTGGGCGTCTGAGGGAGGAGAGTATTGAGTTTGAGGCTACACACTCAGACAGGGACAAGAGAGTATTGTTTCTCACCATGTGTTCTCACGGCCTGGGTTGAAATTATGTGCTGGATGGATGGGAACTTGATTTTCAGTTTGGGAGCTCTCATCCTGAAAGGTAGTGTGGCTGCTAACTATATGATGTTGGCAAAGTTCTACAGCTTCTCTTGTGTTGTGGGATAGTCCTTCTGTATGCTGTGAATATGTATTATTCTCACTAGTTCATAATAAAGCTGTTTGGCCTATAGCAAGGCAGAATAAAGTTAGGCAGACAATCAAACTAAAGACTGGGATGAAAAAGGAGGACCTGAGAGAGATGCCAGGAACTGCCCAAGAAGCAAGATGCTAGAGGACAGGTAAGCCATGAGCCACAGGGCAATACATACATTAACGGAAATGGGTGAATTTAAATGCAAGAGCTAGTAAGTAATAAGCCTGAGCTATTGGCTAAACATTTTGTAATTAATATAAGTTTTTATGTGTTTATTTGGGACAGAAAAGCACCGCCTTCATTTACAGTCTTATTTATTTATTTTAATTTCTTAAGACAGGGTTTCTCTGTGTAGCCATGGCTGTCCTACATCTCACTCTGTAGACCAGGCTGGCCTCAAAATTAACTTGGGAGGGGGCTGCCTCTGCCTCCCAAGTGCTGGAACTAAAGGCATGTGCCACCACCGTCCAAATTGTTTGCTTATTTATTTATTTGTTTGTTTTGGTTTTTCAGGACTGGGTTTCTCTATGTATCCCTGGCCGTGCTGGAACTCGATCTGTAGATCAGGATGGCCTTAAACTCAGAGATTCACCTGCCTCTGCCTCCCAAGTGCTAGGATTAAAGGAGTGTGCCACCACCGCCCAGCTACTTGTTTATTTTTAAGCTGAAGATGAGATTCCTTCCTCCTGTTTCTGTAACTCATGCAATGGTCTTACAGTGTCTGGGTGGGGAGACACAGCAGCAGCAACCTGCAAGGCCAGTTGGCAAACCACAGCAGTGTAGGCGCTGAGGGTCTGTGGTGCCACAGTGGCAGGGGATGGTGCGTGCCCACCTTGGGACCATCTCCCAAGACTCCCACCTTGTACCTGGTACTGCAGGGGAATGGGTGTGCTATGGAGCCCAGCAACCCTGCGTGTAAGACGGGTGGGTCATGCTGGCTGCAGCTGAGTCTGCTCAAACAGAACACCCTGTGAACCTCCAGAGAGGCCGGGAGGCCGGGGGAGGCAAGAGCTGTCCACTGAGCAGATGCCTGTTTTTCCAGAGACTGTGATGAGGTACATCCCTTGGCTCCCACTCTCCTGCACCTTACTTCTTCCCACAGCACTCAACCTTATGTCACAAGTACACCAAAAACTGTTCATATGGGGGGAGATCATGTGGTCTACACGCATGGCTAAGCCATCACTCAATCGCTGTTCTAAGCTATGCTGCAACCCATGGTTGTTCTCTCGACTGCCTTTCACAGGTGAGATCCACAAGGAAGATTCGTAAACGGCTTTGTGTGTGTGGTGCTTGGGACTGATCCCAGGTCCTATCTCACGACAGGCAAGTGCTCTCTCTACCACTGAGTCAGCCCAGCCCCCTAGCCTAAAGTGACTGATTTTCAAAAACATGACTTACCTAGAGGGATGTCACTGCTGCCTTGTTTCGCATGTTCCTGTAATATAACATACATAGTGTCAAAAGAAAGAAGTCACCCGCCAGGCTACTCCTAACTGGTCCAAGACGCGGGGAAAAAAAAAAAAAAAAAGCTACAAGCCAAATGTTATGTACTTTATGCCGGAGAGATGGCTCAGTGGGTAAAAGCACTTCCTGTATGTCACACCCGACAACCTGAGTTCACTCTCTGCCCCAAAGTATCACCGTGTGTGTTCATAGCGTGCTCTCAAGAGAAATCTGCAGAATGAAGTGTGACTTAACGAATGGAAATGCCGGGTGCTCTTTCGGCCCTCTGGGTGCAGCCCAACAGGCTCCCTCTCTCCAGCTCTGGCCCAATGCAGCGTGACTACACAGAGCAGGCTAAATGTGGGTCCCGAAGAAACAACTCTTGTCTCTGGCTTCCTGGCGTTGCTGGGGGCTAAAGGCCGGGGAACGTTCCAACCCGCGGACCTCAGCTTTCCCTGTCCACTGTGGAGATCCGTAATTCACAGTCTCATAGAATGTGGGCCAGGGGCCAGAAACAAACGCGGAGAAGCTGGGACCCGGCAGGATGCATGAGGCTCGCTCGCTGGCTCGCTCCCTCCGGGCCTGCACTCCTGGAAGCACCAGGCCCCACCCCCACCCGGGCCAACCCGGGTTGCTAGGACGACCAGCCGTCCCGCTGCAACCAAAGCGTTCCACGCCGCCCGCCGGCTTCCAGCGTCAGCCAGCAGCGAGGAGGACCGCCCCTTCCGTCCCGCCTTTCTCGGCTCACCGGGACCTTCCAGGCCGTGTCCGCGCCCTTGGATTCGGGGTAGAGCTTGTCCAGGCTGTAGATGCTCTGGAACCCGGTGCCATCTACCTGTCTGTGCAGAGCCCGGCGAGCACTGCGCGCGGGCGGCGGGAGCAGCAAGGTTCCAGCTCGGCGCAGGCCCCAGCGCAGGCCCCAGGCGGCCGCCATGTTCGCCTCTCAGGGCCGCTTCCGCTCGGTGCTCACGCTCCCGTGGTCCGCAAGCTGGCGTCGCGCTCGCCTCTTGAGTTCCGCCGGATTTCTTCGCGCTCTGGGCTGGGCACCTAGGTGTAGGGACCCAGCTGACATCTGGCTGAGGTTGACAGGCAGACAGCGGCCACCTAAGGGAGATTCTTCTGGAGAAGACTCCCGGATCTGCCTGGCTTGGTGGTGCTCACTTGCAGTCCCATCACTGCAGATTCTAGCCTAATGTAGTTACATAGTGAATCCCTGTCATAAAAATAGTAAGTGGGTGAGAGACGGTGGTGCATGCCTTAATCCCAGCACTCCGGAGGTAGGGGCAGGTGGATCTTTGTGAGTTCGAGGCCAGCCGGGTCTACAGAACGAGTTCCAGGATAGCCGAGGCTACCCAGAGAAAAACCAAAAATAGCAGTAACAATACAGCTACTAGTAGTAAATACACACACACACACACACACACACATAAATCCTGGATCTCATGTCCCTGGAAATACCCCTTTCTCTTTTTGAATCTGATCTCTTCACCTGGACCTAACAACTTAATCAAACACATCAATGAGACCTTACCTATTGCCAAGCTGTGGTGGTGCATATCTTTAATTCAGCATTTAGGAGGCAGAGGCAGGCAGATCTCTGACTTCGAGGACAGCCTGGTATATAGAGCAGATTCGAGGACAGCCAGGGCTACACAGAGAAACGCTATCTTGAAAAGCCAATAAATAAATAAATAAATGATCTTATCTGTTCAGTTTGGATTATCCCTGCTCTCCCCTATCACTTTCTCAGTGTATGAGCCACATTCCTAGCCTGCTTCAGACAGAAGGTTAGACAGACAGAGAGACATATAGATAATCAACCAATCTGTGTGTGTGTAGTTTAATGGTTGGTTGATTTGTGGTATGTATACATGTATGTATGAATGTACTGAGACAGGGTCTCAGTTATGTAAACCTGGATGGTCTGGAGCTCACTGTATAGATTGGGATGTCTGCCTCTCTCCCCAGAGTGTTGGGATTAAGGGTTTACCAAACCAGGTCTGGCTTTTGTTTGTGTTTTGTTTATTTCCTATATAGTTCAGGCTGGCCTTGAACTCCTGATCCTCTTGCCTCTACCTTCCAGATGCTCACATTACAGGGTGTGCACCACCACACCACGAAAGGTCCAGTCTTGTCTTCTAATATAATTGCCAGTCTCCTCAATAGAATGTAGGCTCTCTGCTGTATCCCAAACAGGCAGATCATGGCCCACCATGGAGACACCACAAATGTGGATCAAGTGAACTCCACGGCAACTCGGTTTTTGAAGTTGAGTTTCAGTCAAGCTGAGTTGTAGAACTTGATGGTTTATTTTGTTTTTCTTTTTCTCCATAAAACAGCCTATAGTCCACCCTCACCCGTGTGTGAGTTGTGACGGATGGCTTGGTTTATACCCAGCCTAGTGGGGGGAGGCACATCATTGAAGGAAAATGTTTCTAAACATGGGCCCCTTCTCTCCCTCTAGTTTTAGGGAGCAGCGGACTGGGTTTTTCTAGCCAGTAGACAAGACAATCTGGAGAAGTAGGTATAGCGTTCACAAGACTTTGGATTAAGCAGAGCCATTTCATACTGGTGTTAAGGCAAGAAACCCGGAAATGCTGAAGTTCTGATGCTAAGGCTACAGATAAAACCAGTGATGTTTGAAGGTGACTAATCCCTGCCCAAGATACTTAGTTGGGGTTATTGTAGAAGAAAATAGAAGCCAATGCATGTAACCAATTGTTGGTAATGCTTGTGGTTAGCTTGTAATGAAGAGTTTAATTTTCTAGGAGAAAGTGTCATTACCTAGAAAAATGTGCCCCTGGGATCATTTAAATATTCCCCCAGGACACTGGCTGATTGAAATAGGAGATTGTCATTGAAGCAAGCCTTTAGACTTCAGCATTCCTGGGGAGATAAACCAGCCCCTAGGCATTCTGTGAATTCGCACTAGGAAGCATAGGTAACTGACATATTCTCTGGGACCCTGGGTTGGAAGGAGTCTCGCGGGTCCCTCCCTGTCTGACTTAGTCCCAGAACCTCAGTGGGAGCAGAGATGCTTCCACAGTGACCAGAATACGCTGCTCAGGGAAGCAAACCCAGACACTGACTCAGGTTATGGGTTATGAATAATGAAATCAGAGCTGTGTCATGGTGTCCTTGCTCTGAGGTGGGGCTCTAGCCAGTGCCTGACCCACGCACGGGTTGTAGGAAGAGGAAACTTCACATTTCCAGGACTCCAAATAAACACAGCCTGCTCAGGCCATCTGGTGGCCTGGATTCTGGGAGAGACGGGAATAGAGCGGAGAATGAGACAGGTTGCCATGGGGAGGAGTAGCTGGCGGGTTCTTCTCATTTACTGCTGCCAGGAACCCTTCTGTTAGGGGCCTCTGGGAGAAGAACTGGGCCTATGAGGTGACACCTGTTCCCCTAAGTAGGTGAGCACTAAGTGGGGTGTGGGGGAGCATGCCTGAGGCAGGAGGATTACTATGAGTTCAGGGCCAGTCTCTGTTACATAGTGAGTTTCATGCTAGCCTGGTTCTATAATAAAACCTCTCTTTAAATGATAACAGGAAAAATGCTGGCACTGGAGGTTGAAGGGAGCATTCCATGTCCCCTCATTGATCTTCCGGAGGCTGGATGGGCTGAGATGGTGCTGGGGGTGGGGGTGGGGGGCATCCACTCAAAATGAGGGAGCTGGCATATGACTGTCACATGAAGGGACCCACGGGGTTCCCATCCTCCTGAGTGGGCCAGGCACAGGTTGTAGTGTGCAGCCATGGGGTGGGAAATCCATTCTGACAAGATCTCTGGACTTCTTTTCCTTCCCGGAGGGATGAGCAGCACAGCACGTGCTCCCTGGCTTGAATGAAAGAGCAAAGCTGCCCCTTGGCAAACGCACCCTACCATGCAAGCTGACCTCTGACCTCCTCACGCATGTTTTACATGAAGCCTCCGGGGCTTTTAGTTGATGCAGTCACTAATTTGGGGGCCCAGCTGTGTGCTCCCCTGCACGTTCTTCCCTTCCAGAGTCCCAAGCAGGGTAGGTGGAGTCTTAGTTCACAGGGCGTACTGTCCTCTCCACACAGTTAGGAGGAGCCAGGTCCCTGGGAATGGTTGGCAGTTAGCTGTGAGTGGTATGCGCATGGAATGTAATTTAAAAGCCAGGAGATAAATGGCCCTCTTGTTTTTTTCCATAGCCATCTTATGATCTCAGTGGGCAGAAGCTGGTCTGATTGCTCGTGCTCTGTGTTCCCTCAAGGTATCCAGTCTCTGTCTGCCTGTCACTCACTAAACCTCCAACTCAGCAACCCTGGAAAACTTAGACGTCGTGGGGCCAGAAAGATGGCTAAGCAAGAAAAGGCGTTTAGTGCCGAGCCTGATGACCCGAGTCTGATTCTCGGAACCCACGTGGTGAAAAGATAGGAGCAACTTCTGAAGGTTATCCTATGGCCTCCACATTCAAGCCATGGTAAGGGGGACCCTCCCATACTAATAATAAATAGTAATTGAAGATGGCGGTGGGACCTGAAAGAAGGGTCTAACAGTTAGGAGCATTGGCTGCTCTTTCCAAATGCCTGGGTTCAGTTCCCCGCATCCATCTGAGGGCTTAAAACTGTCTATAACTCCAGTCCCCACAAATCTTAATGCATCCTCCCACAAATCTTAATGCATCCTCCCACAAATCTTAATGCATCCTCTGGCCCTCTCAGGCACCAAGCAAGCATTCACATGGTGCACAGACACATACAAAGAAACATGTTAAAAAACGACACCGGGGCTTCCTTCTCCCTGATAGCGCCAAAGCAAAGCAATCTCCCCTGCTCCCTGCTTCAGCCCCCTGACCTAAAGCCAGGGTGAAGGCTTGGAACTCACAGCCACATGCTGACCTGCCCACCACCCATCCTCCAGGAACCCAGTCATCGTGGTAAGTGTCCTCCAGTGACACCAGCTTCGTCACCAGCCCCCATCAGCTTCCCTGGCCTTGGAGTCAGCCATGGACAAGCCAGAAGAAATAGCTTGTTAGTGGCCATTATGAGGGTCAGGGTTAAGTCCAGATTGAGCAGCCTCGGAAGAAGCTGTGGGTGACCCATGTGACCAAGGTCAACACCCTCAGGCTGGAAGGAGAGAGGGCACGTGTTCAGCTGGTTCCCGATCATGGTGCTTTGGATGCTGCCAGCAAAACTGGGTCATCCAAACTGAGCCCTGATGGCTAGTTTTATATGTATGCATGCATGCATGTATGTATGTATGTGTGTGTATATATTTCACCATAAAAAGTTCGTAGGTGAAAGATGTCTAAATAGGCTTACTTGAGGTTGTAAAGAATGATAATGAAAAAGGAAGGCTGAGCCAAGTGTGGCTGGTACTGCACACCTATAATCCCAGCACTCTGCAGGCTCAGGAATCCCAAGTTGAAGGCCAGCCAGGACTAAGTATCAGGTTCCAGTGCAGACTTAAGTTATGTAATGAAATCTTTTCTCATTAACAACAGAGGAGTGAGAAACAAGAGTGGTCACGGGCACTCACTGTCAGTGTGATGATGCTGGGCACAGTGTCTGGATCGGGGTGGGGTGGAGACCACGAGTTCTACATCCCCAAAGACTTGGAAGTGAAGGTCTGGTATGGGGGCACACGCCTGTAATCCACGCACATGTGGCGGTCAGAGGACAATTTCATGGAGTGGGTTCTCTCCTTCTAACTTTACATGGATTCTGAGGATCAAACCAGTGTTTTAATGACTGTGATAAGTGCCCCTACCTGCTGGGCCGTCCTACAGCAGGCCCCTGTGTGGAAGTCAGAGGACAATCCAAGGGAATCATTTTCACATGCTGAGCCATCTCAGGGGCCCCTCTGCGACTTTTTAAAACTTACCTTGTCATATATTGTATCTGTGACCTACACATCTTAAGATAAAAAAGGAGCCACCAGCTCCTGAATAATGACTAGGACCAGAAGTTCAAGGCCACCTTCAGCAACACAGCAAGTCTGAATCTAGCCTGACATCCATGAGACCCTGTCTCAAAAAGATAAAAAAATACCCTCCCCAATGGTGATCGTGAATGCCCTGCCTGATAGAGCTCCAGCTCCCTGGCCCCAAGGGTGGGGGCCTTCCCAAGCCAGAATATAAACTCTAAGGCAATATAGACCCTAAGTGTTTTCTTTATGAGCATGCTTGGCACGGCTCGCTCTGCAGACACAGACTTTGCCAAGAGTTCAGGGGCCAGAGTGACCTCAAAGAAAAGCAGAACTGGGGGTGGGAATGGAGCTCACATACACCCCTCATCTGTAGTGGTGCATGAGGCGGCAAGCCAGTAAGACACGGAGACGGAAGCGCCAGGGCCATTTCTGCTTTTAGAATACTGGTGCATTTTTTATTAAAGAAGAGAATAAAGCATTTGTAAATATATTTCTCTCATGTATACTTCAAAGGTGACGCTGCTACGGAACTGGGGAGTGAACAGGCCTGAAGGCCTCCTGTGCCCTAGATGACAGACACACAGAGGGCGTGGCCCGGCGGTGCCCAGCCCCAAAGGACGAAAGGTTCCAAGCTGCATGAACAGAAAGATGCAGATAGATGCCAGCTGGCATCACAGTGTCAGTTGGAGCAAGGATGCTTCTCCAGGGTTGTCAAACATGCTTGATAAGAAAGCCCCTTTACCCAGAAGAAGGAGTAAGGCATGACGGTTCCCATTGGGCTGCCAGCACAGAGGCCAGGGTCCCTGTCTCCCGCTGGATTGTATGGCTCCTTTGATTTCTAGGATCTTGGGGAAGGGTGTCAGGAAGGAACCAGAAGCCCGGAAGGACTGCTGAAGTCCAGCCGGGGACCTGGGCATCTTAGACAAAGCTGGACTTGCAAAGTTTTGTACTAAAATATTGAACCCCTGACCCAGGTTGGGCCTCAAAAGCCTCATAAAGGTGGGGGTTAAAGAGCAGGCATTCTGTAGGAAATGTGGGAAAGGAGGAATTTCTTCCTCAATTTAAGAATACTTAACATGGAGTAAAGATCTTACAATCCCTGGTGGAAGACAGGGGTGGACACTGGGACCTGGGTTGATGACATCGCACAGGACATTCCGGAGGCTGCAGATGTGAACTGTACCAGGGCCGGCCTGAGGAAGTGAGGAGTGGATGAGAAGTCATGGTCCCTGAGATGGGGCAGGAGCAGAGAAGGGAAGCAGAGGTGGCAGGACCCCCCAGCATCCCAGCCCCTGAAAGGCTTCATGCCCAGAAGGTATTTCCAGGGATGGGACTTGAAGTTGGCTCTGAGAAGAAGCAGACACTACCCACCCACATGGCTGCAGATCTGGGGGGCGCTGAAGGTCTTTGCCAGGCGTGCAGTGGACCATGCTCTACAAAGTGGGAGCTTCCTGTACCCTGCTCTGAACTCCGGAGTGGTTAACAGCTACGGGAATGACAGTCACAGCTGGCAGGAAAAGCAGTGAATGGTCGAGGGGACCCCGGACACCAGCAGTGGCTGGCTGGGAGAGTCCCTTTCAAGTGTTTCCAGTTGTAGCAAGGCTCGAGGAGACAGGCCTTGCATTGCAAATCTCTCAGAAAAACAAATTTGTGGGTAGGGGGTGGGGTGGGGGAAGCCAGCTGAGCAAGAAAGTCTTGCATAAGACTGGCCACAAACTGAGGGTTAGGCCAGGAACGGTGTGGGGGTGGGGGTCTAGAAGTCGAGAGCTGAGAAGCCCCCAGGGGCAGTGCGGGAGGGTGTTTGGCTTTTAAACTGAGCTGTGCCTTCAAACTGAAACATAAGGGTCAAGGGAAGCAGGACGGGCGAGCCAAGCCATCAGTAGGCAACATGCTATGTCCCAGATCAGAGGCCTCCCTGCTCATGCTCCAGTCACTTGCTAGGATATATTGCTTGTGCGTAGCGGGCTCTCTTATCTGCCGAGAGGCGGCCATCCAGGCATGAGGGGTCCCCTTGGCGGGGAGGCAAGGGGAGGCTACAGATCTAGAGGGGTCACTTGCTGCTATGCGTCTTGACTTTGGTGGCGTTGATGTCTGCCTTAGTCTTCTGGATCCTGGCGAAGATCTCTTTGAAGAGTGCCTTATACTCAGGTTGGCTCTGCTCCAGCCGCTTATCCACGGCCTCCACGTGCTGGCTCAGGCTCTTCTCACTCGCCTTGCCTTCTCCCTGGCTCTCCTCGCCTCCCAGTAAGTCCCTCCATGAACTGTCCCTGGAGATGGGCCGCGAGGTCTGCACGCCCGCGTGCCGCACCCCGGCACCATGCTGCCTGCATTTGCTCAGCAGCTCCTCGTATTTCTCCAGCAGTGCGTGGTACTGCTCATCCACCTCCCTCAGGATAGACATACCGCGCCTGCGCACGCTGTTGGCGTGCAGCGTGAGGTTGCCAGCATGACGGCTGGCTGGGTCTTTGGCCACGATGGCATTGAGTGCTGTGTCACTGCAGCTTTTGCGCACTGTGTGGCTGGGGGAGGCTGCAGGCGAGGAGACACCATCCTGGGCATTGGAGTCATCCCCACTGCCTGGCTGGGGGTCATCGGCCTCAGGGGCCTGAGTGAGGGGCACCAGCAAAGCCTCAGCCAGGTGCTCATCCCGGGCCAGCAGGTAGGTCTTGGCCTGCTTCATCTGCTGCAGCTCCAGCAGCTCGGCCTCCAGCTCCTGCACACGCAGGCGACAACCCTCCATCTCACACAGCTGTCTCTCCAGCTCCGTGTATTCCTGGAGCACCACTGTGTACTCGCGCTCAGCTCGCTCCTTGCGCTGTCGCTCCTGGCTCACCTGGGAACGCAGCACCCCCACCAAGGTCTGCAGTCTTTCGTTCTCCTGCTCCAGGGGCCGAGGGCCAAGCTCCAGCGAGGAACTGTGCAGGCGGAAGGCATCTTCACACCTGCTGGGGGACAGGCAGTGATAGTTAGGTCACGGCCACCACCCCGGACCAAAGTGTCAAACCCTGGGTTCTCTTGTCCACCTGAGTCTAACTTTGTCTCTCTGCTGTGTCTGAGGATGCTGACCTATAGGGATTCATCCAGATTCTTCAGCCATGGGAGGCACAGGGATGGTTGAAGGTGGGAACAAAGCGAGTTCTCAGGGTATATCCTTTTCTAACTCTTTCCCTGTTGGTGCTGGCCAGATAGACGGCTCCATACCTTCTAGAGATGGTAATCTCTCTTCCTCTAGACCCTGATGCCTAGGGATGGTAGGTCCTGTTCTGTTGCTACCCTGGACCTCGTTTCCACCCACACTTCTTTTCTTGTTTTTGTTTTTTGAGACAGGGTTTCTCTGTAGCTTTGGAGCCTGTCCTGGAACTTGCTCTGTAGTTCAGGCTGGCTTCGAACTCACAGAGATCTGCCTGTTGTCTGCCTCCCAAGTGCTGGGATTAAAGGTGTGAGCCGCCACCACCTGGCTAAACAGGATCTTATACAGCTCAGTCTGACCTTGGACTCTCTAGCTGAGGGTGACTGACAGCTCGATTCTCCTGTCTCCCTCCACCTTGTGAATGCTGGGGTTACGAGTGTGCCTCACCACCCCTAGGAGGTGCCGGGGTTCAAACTCAAAGACTTGTGAGTGTTAGACAGTCAGTCTTCCAGCTGAGCCCCCTGTCTGGCCTCACCTCGATCCTCTTTGTTAATCTTTCTCCTGTTTTAGGCTGGGGACACACACCCTAGGTAAGTGCCTGTCCAGCTCAGCTACATACCCAATCCTGTATTCTTATATTAAGTCCTTGCTGAAATAAGGTTTAATGGGAACCAAAAGGGACAGTGCTTAACTCCTCCTAGGTTAGAAGTCTGGCTGGGCCAAGAACTAAGCACATGGCCTCGGATGAGCCACGTAACCGCCAAGCTTAGATTTCCTCTCCTGACTTGTAGGCAAAATGGATGTGATGACTGTTACATTAGCATAGTAACCCCCTCGGCTGTCCTTAGCAAGCGTCCCGACGGCTCGGACCAGACATGAGTCCTCCTTCCCGGCTCCTTCCTGTCTACTGTGCTCCCTCTTCATGTTCAGCTAGAACTCCTGGCGTTCTGAGCCGCAGCGGGACCTTGCCTACCGGGGGCTTGTGCACAGCTCCTTCAGGCAGGGGAAGGTGTGGATGGTCCTCCTGCGCTCGCGCTTTTCCCGGCGAACCCGAAGCTCCAGGCCTCGCAGTTGCTCCACCTGGGCCTGCAGCTCCTGCACCTGGCACTGCAGCCGCTCAACGGTCTCTGTCAGCCTGCAACAGGAGGAAGGCACCCGTGGGGGACATATTTTTGTTGTTGTTGTTGTTTGTTTTAAACATTGTTAGGACCAGAGAGGTGGCTCAGCCATTAAAAGCCAGGCTCACAACAAAAATGTTAAGATTGTGTGTGTGTTTGTGTGTGTGTGTGTGTGTGTGTGTGTGTGTGTGCGCGCGCGCCTGAGGAGGCCAAAAGAGGGAGCTGGATCCCCAGAACTGGGACTGGGTGATTGTGAGCCACTCACCATGAGTGCTGGGAACCAAACACTGACTCTAGAGCAGCTTCTTAGCCATCTCTCAAGCCCCACCCCAAGGGAAATCTTAAGGAGACAGGGACAGCCTCTCCACTGCCACTTGGGACCCTTGTGGATGGAGGAGATGGAGTTGAGAACAGTCTTGAGCATGCTGTCTAGGGTTATAGTCCTAGAACTCTCTGCCATATCCAAGGGCTCGCCCTTCCATACATCCCAGGCACAGCCAATCACTCCGCCTAGGCCTCCTCTGGTCCTTCTGTATCGTGTACACGTGTGCATGTTCATGGGGCAGGGCAGAGGATGGCCTGGTATCACACCTCAACAAGCTATCCACCTTGTTTGTTTACTCAGGCAGGCTTCCACTAGGACCCAGGGGTTGCCGATTCAGCTAGGGTGGACCCACCCATGGCCACCTGCCCAGTTTGAGATTATACATGCACATTGTTGTGGCCTACATTTCACACAGGTACAAGCACTCCAGCAACCAGGCCACTTCCCCAGCCCCACCGCAGGCTCTTGCACACCTCGTCAGAACCAGCATGCACTGCAGTGATAACATCATTGACATGTGCGCCTTTCTTCCCACCTTTGAGGACCCAGAGGGCAGGACAGTCACCAAACCTTTAGTGCCTCACCCTGAACCTGCTGTAAAACTGGTGCATAACCACAGGTGGGTTATGCACTGGAGCATGGGTGACTTTTCATCCATCGCTTCTGGGGGCCTGGAGAGGCGGCTCAGGGTTAGAAGCACGTGTTGCTCGTGCAGAGGACCTGGGTTTGGTTTCCGCCACCCACATCTACACCACCATCTACAGCTCTAGCTCCAGAGGGTCCCATACCCTATCCTGGCCTCAGAGAGCACGGCCCACACGTGGTGCACAGACATACATGCAGGCAAAAACATCCATCCACACAGAATAAAAACATAAATCTTACAAAGAAAAAGAGGGCTGGGGGGAGTGGCTCACACCTTTAATCCCAGCCCTCACTCAGGAAGCACAGGATCTCTGTGAGTTCAAGGGCAGCCTGGTCTACAGAGCAAATCCCAGAACACCAGGGCTACACAGAGAAGCCACCATCTTGGGGAGGAAAAAAAAAGGAAGGAAGAAGAAAGGGAAGGAACTCCAGTTCTTTGTGGGATGGATGTTTAAGCACGCACACACAGCTGACAGGGATGGCCTCGCTACCAGCCCAGGCTCCTGTGCATTGTCTTCTGGGGAGTGCGTGAGTCTCCCGAGTGTTCACTTGCCCCTCACCCGTGGATCTTCTGCTGGGCAGCCTTACTGTCCAGCACCAGCCTCTGGTTGGTCAGCTCCAGGTCTCTGGCCGTCAGGTCCAGCTGCTCGTACACTTTGGCATGCTGCTCATTCACCAGCCGCAGCGTGTCCAGCTGCTTGGTCAGGTACTGGGGGAGGAGGTAAGGGTGGGACAAACCTTTACAACGAGGCAGACAAATCTCTCCACCTGGCCCCCACCCCCACCCCAGACCAAGCGGCTTTGAGAGGCCCATGTTGAGCTGAGCACGGGGTGAAGACCATGGTGCAGCAGGCTGCCTGGGATTGGGGGAGGCTGCCTGGGATTGGGGATTTGAGATGCCTTCTGCAAATTACACAGAGGCTCACACAGGCCGAGGCCGAAGGCGCTTGAGGGAGGAGGGTGAGCAGCAGCGCGGAGTCCGCGGAGTCCGAGGCCCTCACCTCGATCTCCTGCACCTGTTCCTCGTTGGTGGCGTACATCTGCTGCAGCGACTCCTCCAGCTCCTTGTTCCTCTCCAGCAGGGTCTTCCCCAGCTCGGCTGCCAGGTGCAAGTCTGGGGGAGGGGAGGAGGGGACAAGCAAAGAGCACAGGGTGAGGCAGTCAGAGAGCCCTCATCAACGCCCCAGCATTCATCCCTGGCTGGGCTCCGGGTGACTCGGTGTCACAACAGGCTATTCTCGGAAGCCCCAGCCTGGCTAGAGATGGAAGCCAGGGGCCTCTGTGCTTTAGTCGCTCCCATCTGAAAGGCCCTTTTCCCTACATGCTCCAGGGTTGCTCCCTTCCCCCTCCTCGTCCTCTGGGTCTCTGGATGGTTTCGTTTGCACAGGCTCTTACTGTGGAGCCCAGGCTAGCCTGGGGCTCATGATCCTTCTGCCTCAGCCTTCTGACTGCTGGGATTGAAGACTGCTACCGACCAGCTTGGGATTTCTTTCTGCCTGACATAGAAAACAAATAGTGCAGAAAGGTGAAAAGCCGACAATAATTAAAAAAAAAAAAAAAATTAGTTGAGCAGGGTGTGGTGGAGCACGCCTTTAATTCCAGCACCCAGGAGGTAGAAGCAGGTGGGTCTCTGAGTCTGAGGCCATCCAGGCAGGGCTACACAGTGAGGCACTGTCTCAAGAAGAAGAGCGAGGCTCTGGAGAGGTAGCTCAACACTCAAAGGGCTTTAGGCTTGAGCCAGAGTTTGGTTCCTAATAAGCAATCACAACCATCTGTAACCGGTTTCAGGGACCGGACCTTTCTCTTCTCAATTACCTAAAGGTAATTGCTGCTAAACCTGAGTTCAATTCCCAGGACCCTCATTGCAGGAGAACCAATGCCTACAAGCCGTCCTCTGAGCTCTACACGCATGCCCATACACATACATATACTTATGCAACACACACACACACACAATGTAATATAAATACAAAGTACACAGTATTTTTGTCTGTGCTTGCCTTCTGTCTGTACCTATAACAACATGCCATGATAGCTGCAGGTAGGCCTGCATGCACACCATTAGTGGAGGCAGCAAATGCACGGTCTATAAGCTCTAAACACCGTCTAAGTAGTCCTTATTGTTGAGTGTTTACAGTGTCTTTGAGTACTTTCGCTATTAAAAGTGAAACTATAAGCCAAGAATATTGTGGGAAATTTGTACACCGTGTAAAGATGTATTGCTGTGATTAGTTTAATAAAGAGCTGAACGGCTGGGCAGGAGGTGTAGGTGGGACTTCTGGGCGGAGAGAGGAAATAGATAATCTAGCCACACAGAAATGTCAGGAGACTTGGAGGCAGCATGGGCAGCACAGGGATGAGGTAATGGCCCTCATGGAAGAATGTAGATTAAAAAAAAAAAATGGGTTAACTTAAATTATGAGAGCGAGTTAGGAACAAGCCTAAGCTAAGGCTGAACTTTTATAATTAACAAGTCTCTGTGTCGGGCTGGTGGTCCCAATGACAAAGTCCCACTGCAGGACATGAGAGTGCAGGCCAGGACTCGGGAAACTGAGGCAGGAGGAGCAGGAGTTTGAGGCCACTCGAAGCTACCTGAGACTCTGCCTCAAATAGACAAAAGTGGGACCGGAGATGGCGCTCAGGTGGCCCAGTGCTCCAGTGCTTGCTTAGCATGCACGCAATCCTAGACTCGGCCTCCAGGACCACAGATCGGGTGAGGATGTGCACACCTGTAATCCAGTACCCGGGGAGGATCAGGAGTTCAAGGTTATCCTTTGATGCTTAAAAAAGAAAAAGAAAAAAAATAATAATAACAACAAAAGCGTGAAACTATGCCATAGGCCCAAGACCCCAACTCCTCAGGAAGCCGAGGCAAGAATACCACAAATTCAAGGCCCGTTCAGGCAACTCAGACATTGTATCAAAATTAAAAAGTAGCTGGGTGGTCGATCCCAGCACTCAGGAGGCAGAGGCAGGCGGATCTCTGTGAGTTCAAGGCCAGCCTGGTCTACAAAGCAAGTTCAGGACAGCCAGGGCTACACAGAGAAACCCTGTCTTGAAAATCCAATGAATGAATGAATAAATGAATAAAACAAAATGTAAAGTGAGGGTAAGGATTTGGGCCTGGTAGCTCATCTCTGTAATCCCGGCATTACAGAGAGTCTGAGGCAGGAGGATTGCATCAAGTTCCATACCTGTCAGGCTTACAGGGTGAAGCACTGTCTTAAAAACTTAACTTCATAGTGCTGGAGAAACGAACGGCTTAGGGGTTAAGAGTACTTGCTGCCTTTAGAGAAGACCTGAGTTCAGGTCCCGGCACGCACATGGCAGCGACACTAGTCCCGGGGATCCCATGTCCTCCTCTCTCCTCTTCCGGCGCTAGGCACTCACATGGTGCATACAGCTGGGCAAAACAATCATACACTAAACGTTATGGTCTTTGTTAAAAACCACAAACAAACAGAAGGGTTGTAATTCAGGAACAGAAGCAGTAGTGTGGCCACCTAGCGTGTGTGAGGTTCTGGGTCTGAAAAATCAGTCAAGCTGAGATTAACTTCTGTAATGTGATGTTTTATTCTTTTGGTTTTTTTTGGGGGGGGCACCACCTAGCTCCCAAATAAATCATACAGGGAGGCTTATTATTAGTTATAAATGCCCGGCCTTAGCTTCACTCGTTTCTTACCAGCTTTCCTTAACTAATTATCCCAACTATTTTTTGTCTCTGGGCTTTTTCCTTTGTATATCTTACTTTCACTTGTTCTGTGGCTGGCTGGCTGGCTGGCCGTGTGTGTGTGTGTGTGTGTGTGTGTGTGTGTGTGTGTGTGTGTGTATGGGTGGGTGGGTAGGTGTGGGTGTGTGGGTGGGTGGGAGGGTGTGTGTGTGTGTGTGTGTGTGTGTCTGTGTGTGTGTCTGTGTCTGTGTGTGTGGCTGGCCGGCCGGGTGGGAGGGGTGGGGGTGTGTGTGGGGTGTGTGGGGTGTGTGTGGGTGTGTGGGGTGTGTGTGTGGGGGGGTGTGGGTGTGTGTGTGTGTGTGTGTGTGTGTGTGTGTGTGTGTGTGTGTGGATATGGCTGGGTGGGTAGGTGTGGATGGGAGGGGGTGTGTGTGTGTGTGTGTGGCCCCCGATGTCCTCCTCTCCTTGTTCTCTCCCTGCGCCTTTTTCTCCTTCTGTTTATCCTCTCTGCCCGCCAGCCCAGCCTGTCCTTGCTCCTGCCTCGCTATTGGCTGTCATCTCTTTATTAGGACCCCCAGGTCTTTTAGACAGGCCAAGTAACACAGCTTCGCAGAGTTAAACAAATGCAGCATAAGCAAAAGTCACACACCTGAACATAATATTCCCCAACAAACGTCATTGTATTAAAACCGTAGTGCAAATCGCTGCCTTTTACGTGGGGTAAACAGCAAACCTTTGTGGCCCATTTGACCCAAAGCAGGAGAGACTTATCATTATTAATCACTATTGTTCAACATTACGAGGCCCTCTGTTACACCAGCCTTCATTCTAGGCTGATGGTGTAAATCTGGAGCAGGATTCGTAAAAGTAGTTCTTCCAGGGCCAACAAGACACAGTGCTATTTTTACACATAATGATATCTCTGCCTTCCCTTAAAGACACGGCTCTCTGGTCCTCCTGAGAAGTTTTAGATACACCGTTGTTTTGGCTACTCCACAGTGCAGCAGACAGGCCTGGGTGGGGCCTTCCTCTTGCACCCTCACAGAGCAGGGACCCTGGATGGGCAGAGCCTAGGACAGGGCTGTGTTTCCTCGTGAAAGCCAGAGCCTCCTGACAAAAGGCCCAGGCTTAGGAATGTTGCTCCCACATGAGGGTAAAGCTTTCTTCTTTCTCTCTAAGACAGAGTATCGTAGCTCAGCCTGGCCTCAAACTTGCGATGTAGCTCAGGATGACCTTGATGTCCTGTTCTCTGCCTCCACCTCCTAAGTGCTGGGATTGTTGGGATGCGCCACAATCTCTGGTTTTATGTGGTGTTGGGAAGTCAAACTCGGGGCTTCCTGCACGCCAGGCAAGCATTCTACCGACCGATCTGTGTCTCCGGCAACTTTCATTGTTGTTTTGAGGTAGGGTCTCATGTGTCAGGCTTTCCTTGATATGCAGCAAAGGATGACTTTGAACTACCAATCCCATTGCTCTACCTCCCAAGTGGCAGGATACAGACAAACTAAGAGCAGGCACGAGGCTTTAAAATAGCCACAATGGGGCCTCTAGAGTTAAATTAATTGGAGAGGAGGACTTTGTGTCCTGATGTCGCTGGGGAAGCAGACCACAACGGCTTCTCTCTAGCTAGGCTATCGTGACACAGCCTGGAACAAAAGCAGTTTTCCTGTAGGAAACAAAACTGAATTATGTAAATTAGCTACAAACCCCATAGCCTGGGGCAAGTAACCTGCTCAGCAAAGATGCCAAAATATCCAGTCACCTAATATAAACCTAGTAAGGTATCTGAGGACACTTGCTGTGTGAGTTTATATATGTTGGGTCAAAGTCTGGCAGTGTCTACAAAATTAATTTGAAGCCTGGTGTTCTCATAGTTGAATGGCAGCCTTGTGATTTATCATGTGCTAGAGGTTAACCGGGGGTGAGCAGGGGTGGATGGCTATAAGAGGGCCTCACCATCTTCCTAGTCTGTAACAGGCTGGCAATGTTCAGCTCACCTTCCTAAATGCTTCAGGCCTTGGAACGGTTAGGTGGTCTAGGAAGTGACCATTGCTATACCGTACAAGGGGTGGCCTGCCTCAAGACCCCGCAGCTTAACCACAATTCAAGGCCAGTGGAATGAGGAAAGGCCAAAGGCAATTTCAATGCCACGCTCTTCCTTCCAGGTGAGCTGGGGTGTGTGACTCTTTGTAGGCAGGGATGGGGATGGGTTTCGAAGCAAGAGATTGCCTGCAGAGACATCGCATGTGACTCAGCCACCCAGTGGTCCAAGGATGATGAAGAAAGGAAGACAGAAAGGAAGCTGCTCGGGGAGGAGGGGGAGAAGCTCAGACCGACTCAGGGAAACTGGATCACATTGCGAGCTCAGCTGCTCAGAGCCACCTGGAGGGATGATGGAAGGCACCCGGAAGCTGGAGAGCCAGGGATCTGGAGGAGTGGAGAGATAGGGGAGGCAGCGGGAAGGGTGGCCTGGACACTTGGAAGCTAGCTAAGCAGGATGCTGCACTCTATGACCGGATTATCAGGCAACTCTGAACCAAACCAGGGTAGTTACCGAGTCTGTGCTGCGCCTTCCCTGCCTGAACCTAGGGGCTTCCTGGGGCTTCCTTCAGCGGCCTTCAGTGGTTACCGGTGAGGCAATGCCCCAGAGAAGACAAGAGGCCCTGAAATCCCATGGCCCCTGGGTGAGCATCAGGGTGGAGTGGGACACTTTTGACAGCGAGGTAGGAAAATAGGCCAGGAGGCAGGAAGTAGGTCAAAGTGGACAAAGGTAAAGGGTGACTGAGGCGGAAACGCCAGATAGATGGTAGAGCGGGGTCGTGCCCCATAGGGCACGAGTCAGGAATTCAGAAAGGCCTTTAGGGGCAGCCAGGGCAGAGAAAGGGTATCATTTGCCTTACCACGTTGTCATAGCATTCCCTGGGGTGGAGGACTCAAGGTCAGGTTAGAAAATCTGTGACTCAGCAGCCGTCCCTCAGCCGGGACAGAGGTGGTCACAGGTGGGGGAGGGGGCAGGCAAAGAAAGAGGCAGTGCTTAATAATTTATTCATGATTTTTTTCTATTTTTAACAGGTGCTCGTGGCAGCCCGTAGAAGGAACAGAGCAAATCCAAGGCCTCACCTGCCCTGACCAGCTCCTCATCGCCCCAAAGTCAAATACTATCTATCTCTAGGGACAATCTCTTTGGGAAGTGAAGTTGGGGCTTGCTTGGTCCAGGATAGGGGGGAAACAGGCAGGAAGGATGCCCCATGTGTGGGTGAGGAAACCACTCTGCTGGCCACCCAGCAGATGGGGAGAAAAGGATTTGGGGATGAAATACAGAGAAGGGGAACACAGACAGGGGACCTCTAATGTGACTGTGTTTGGCAGACACCCCGTCCCATCACTCAGTCCTGGGCTGGCACTTCCTTCATCCCCCACTTCCTCTGTCCTCCATTGGGTCCCATGCCTTGGTACGAACGTTTCTTCCCCCAGACTGCCCTCCCGTTCCTTCCTCCGCCCTCCAGCTCAAAGCTCCCTTTGCTGAGGGGGCCATGCTGTCACACAGCTGCCACTTTGATCCCATATCTGTCCCCTCTGCTGGAATGCAGGCTCAGGACAGAGATTCCGTCCCTAGACCCAGCACAGCCCCTAGCAGGGAGGTACACTTTTCCCAGAGTGTTCATTACTGGGCGCCCCCCTGGGCTCTGTCTGAGTGGAGCCACAGGCCAGGCCAGCAGGACCCAAGGAGTGGGGGGGGGGGCACAGGGTTCTTTAATTCCACTGGAATGGCAATTCCTGTCCCTCATCGGAAGCCACACATCTCCCACCCCTACTCTCCCACATCTGGGCTGGGCATGGTGCCAAGCCTTCATTAGGGGTGCGGAACTAAATGAGACCGCTATAGTATTCGCATCTGCCTCCCCTAGAGGCTATCTGCTACAGAACTCAGCTTTTCATCTTTCCTTCTGAGCTAGCTTCTCCCAGGAAGCCATCCCATAATCACTTACACTCAGAGCATACATACCCCCACCAGCCCTTGTGTACACAGAGGTTTGGAGCTGGGACTGTTCCGAGGTCCCCGGATGATGTCTGGGACTCAAATGAGGCCAACAGATGTTTACAGAGAGGGAAAGTTTTATGGGTAGTTGCCAGGACAGAGACGAAGGTGCCTGCCATGTGAGGACCTGGCAGTTCATCACATAGCAATGTCTACTCCATTGCCCTCCATCCTACACGGGTATCCCAAGGTTCTGATTCACTGACAAGCTCCTCATCGGCAGGTGAAGCCTGGCGGCCTGGAGAAGTGGGTCTGGAAACAAAAGCTCCAGGATCAAGTGAATGCTTCCCACACTTGGAAAACCAGAACTCGGGTCCTGAGGATGGAGACCAGACCTCCGTGGCACACTCTGTGTCAGGCTTGTGTTTCAGTAGCTCAGGGCTTGCAGTGGGAAGTAGACACGTTTCCTCACCCCCTCGAGGTATCGGCAAGAACAGGCACCCTGGCGGAGAAGAGGGTGGAGCCGACTCCACTCCAGCAGGCTTCGGCCTTGACCCTGACCCTCTCAGGCCTCCCAGTTCTGGTCAAGAGGACTCTACCTCTCCTCTCAATGATGTCACTTTAGCCACCTCACCACCAGCTTCTAAACCCTCTTCCGGTCATCCTCTGGGCGCCCAGATGAGAGCCATGGAAATGGCTCCCTCTTTCCCGGGGCACAGAGTTCGTCTGAAACGACTGCAGGACGCCTGCATTCCGGAGCCACTTGTGGAAGCCCAGTGCAAGGAAGGACAAGGGATGCTTTTCTCGGGAAAGCAGGCTGCAGACTCCACTTCAGGTTTATCCCCATGCTCCCGGCACCACCCCCTCTGGGCACAGAGAAGCAAGCTGGGGAAACTTTCTGATAGTCTTAGAGCTCAGGAAACCTGGCCGGGACAGGTGCTGTTGATCTGGAGTGATGACAACTCAACACAGAGTACACTCCCCGCAAAAGTACCAGGAATCTTCTGCGGATTTCCGTTCTACCTAGTACCCGGGCCCCTAACAATACCCTATCAGGGATACCCGAGTAGATAGATGCAGCTGCTAAGATGAGAAGGGTGATGGATGCCCTGTCAACTAGACACTTTTGCAGATCTCCCTCTAACGCGTCCGAACCTTCCAGGGCAGCGCCCCTCCCTGTCCACGTCCCCATCCTCAAGACTCATCATGCGCACCAGGTCCAGCCCAGCCCTTTTCTAGGCCCAACAATGGAGTATCGGCCAGGGGTCTCCGGGCACACGCCACTTCCCTTCCCGCCATGCTCACCCTGCTCCAGGTCCTGATGATCGTACCAGGACTCCTCCTCTTCTGCGGAGTAGTCCTCCATCCCCGCCGCTCTCCGCATGGCCCCGCGGGTGGCGGTGGGCGGGCGCTGCGACAGCTCAGGGCCTGGGCTCGCAGCCCGGGACAATGCGTCGGAGGCGGCCCGGGCTTCCCACGTCGCGGGCTCGGGCTGCAACGCCCCTTCGCCCTCCGCCCGCGATCGCCATCCGCTACCGGCCGTGCGCACAGCTGGGCCTCTCGCTCCCGCGCGCCCTGGGTCCCACCGAGCTGGGGGACGTCGGGTGGCGGCGGCACAAAGGGCGGAGGGGTGGGGACTGCAAAGCGGGACGATGGCTGGGACGACCCGGGGCCGCCTGCAGGGCTACGGCGTCAGGAAAGTGTGGGTCCCGCGGCGGATACCCCCTGCCCGCCTCGGGCCCGCACACCACCCGGCCCGCGCCGCGACACCCGGAGCCGCCGCTGCATCTCCGCCCGGGCCGCTTGCAGCGTCCCAGGCCGCCAGCTCTGCGGGGTGGGGCCTGCCGCCGGAGACCAATCATAAGACGTATGCAAATAGGGGGCGGGGCTCGGGCGAGGCCCTTCCTGGTGTCCTGGTCTGGGAATTGCTGGATCAACCCTCTGTCCTTCTTTTTCCTCCTCGTCCGACTTTGGTTTACGTCCATCTGAAATGATTTTGTTTACTTGTTGTCTGTCCTTGCTTTTCTGAGAGCAAGGGTCTGTCTGTTGTCCACAGAGGTCTTCACCGCGGAGAATGGGCTGCCCACGGATACATTCCGTGAACGTTCTTTAAAATGGTATTAATTTACAAATACCTTTAAGAGGCAGGATTGGGAAGCCGGGCGTTGGTGGTGCCTGGTTATTGGAGAGAAGAATGGGGGTTAAGAGCTGTTACTAGAATCTGAGTTCGGGTTTCTTACCCATGTCAAGCAGCTCGCAGCAGCCTGTATCCCCAGCTCCCAGGGCAATCTGACACCTCTGGCCTCTGGGTACCTGCAATCACACGAACCTTCACACATACACAACACACATACCCAAGGTTAGAAAGAGCCAAGCATGGTGACTCCTTCCGCTGATAATAGGACTTGCGAGGTTGAAGCAGGAGGATTGTCTTGAGTTCCAGGCCAAGCTGTTTTACACAGCTTGTTCCAGGCCAGACTAAGCTACAGTGTAGGAGTCTTTCTGTAAACTAAACTAAGCAAAGCTAAACATTACCTTAAGGGGTCTGAGGAGATGGCTCAGAACCCTAAAGTGCTTACCAGCTTAAAAAAAAAAAAAAAAAAAAGCAGAGTGTGTATCTCGATTTTGTAATCCCAGCTCTGGGGGCAGGGGAGCAGAGATAGATGGCTCCGTGGTGGCTCACTGGCCAGCCAACGTAGCCTACATATTGAGCTTCAAACCAGTGAAAAGCCGTGGTTCAAACAGCAAGGTGGACAGCTCTTGGGAAACAACAGCTGGGGGCTGTCCTTTGCCCTCAGCACACACATGAATACACATGAGACACACACACACACACACACACACACACACACACGTACACACACACGCACGCGCACACACACGCACACACACACACACACACACACACAACACACACACTTAAGAACCTTAAGTTTGAGCAGGAGGTGGCTCAACAGTTTAGAGCATTTATTGGCTCCTGCGGACGACCCGGGAACCCATTCCCAGGACTCAGATGATGGTCCAGAAACATCTGTAACTCTGGCTCCTGGGGATCCATTCTCCTCTTCTGACCTCCTTGGGTACCAGGCACACACATGGTGTACATACATACACGCAGGCAAACACTCATACACATAAATGTTGGCATATACAGCAGACATGCTTTTTGGGGTGCAGGTTCCAGGCAGGGCTTCTCTGTGTAGCCCTGGCTGTCCTGGAACTCACTCTGTAGACCAGGCTGGCCTTGAACTCACAGAGACCTACTTTCCTCTGCCTCCTGAGTGCTGAGATCAAAGGCGTGCGCCACCATTGCCTGAGAGAAATACATCTTAAAGAGAGAGAGGGATAGAGAGGGGGGGAGGGGAGGGAGAGGGGGAGAGAGAGGCTGAATGTTTAAAAACTTGCATATCTAGAAACAGGCTAAAAGGGATGAAATCTGAGGATGTTTTCTTGTGTTCTGGCCTTTCTCCTTTAAGGTTCTGTTTCTTATTGCTCGAGACACAAATCTTATATCCAGTTACACCCTTAGAAGAGACAGTTTAATCCATCCAAGCATTTTTTTTTTCCTTCAAGGAGTTTTCATATTCAGGCATTCACTAAGCTTGTTTTTGTTGAATATGTGTTGTGATATACCCAGTAAACAACCTGTATCCAGAGTACAGCAAAACCCAAAATCCAAGTGTAAAAGACTTGACAATTCCCGGAAAGAAATATCCGAATGGTGCTTAGTTTCTTTAGTCATCAGGAAATGAAAATTAAATCCACAATGAGTACCACTACTACCATATACTTGCGACTTTAACTGTCCTCCAAGAACCATGATTAAAGGCTTGGCCCCCTGAGTGGTAGCGAGTGGTAGCATTGGAATGTGTAAAAATGTTTGAGTGTGTGTGTGTGTAGCGATCTCCCAGCACCTACAGGGCAGCTCACAGTGTCTGTAATTCCAGTCCTAGATCAGATTTATTCTTCTAGCCTTCATGGATACCAGGCACACATGAGGTGTGTATGAATATACCTATACAGATAAAATAAGTGAAAAGATTAATGTTCAAACCTAGCAAAATCAACCAGAATAGTGCTTTGGGTTTTCAAGACAAGGTTTCTCTGTGTAGCCCTGAGTGTCTTGGAACTTGATCTGTAGACCAGGCTGGCCTCGGGTTCAGAGATCAGTCGGCCTCAGCCTCCCAAGTGCTGGGATTAAAGTCGTGCACTACCACCTTTTATGTTTATTTTTTAAATAGAGTCTCCCTGTGTAGCCCTGGCTTTCCTACAACTCACTAATTTGACTAAATTGGTCTCGAACTCCCAGGGATCTGCGTACTTGCGCCTCCTAGGTGCTTCCATTAGAAGAATGCATCACCATGCCTGCCTAATCATTTTTAGATTTAATTTTTATAATTAATACGCATGTGTGTACGTGCGCGTACACAATGCATGCACGACTGTGAATATCAGAGGACGACTTAGCAGGAGTCTGATCTTTCCTTCCACTCTGGATTCCTCCGATCGGTCTCAGGCTGTCAGACCTGTGCAGCAAGTGTCTGTCCTGCTGGGCCATCTGGCTGGCCTGAGCTTAACTGTTTTAACCGTAGAGCTCTGCAGTGTTAAACACAGGACGCTGTGCAGCATCACCACCACCATCTACTGAGCGCTTTGCTTGCTGTCAAACCAAAACTGAATCCCCCACTCGCTGTGCATTGAGAGGTTTTGCTTTCCACTTGGGGTGCTGATAGCATGGCTCATTTTGGGAAAATAGGTTGACTTGAACATCTGAGACGAATGCATTTTTCTGGACTTTTTTTTTTTTTTTGAAGACATCTTATAGCTTAAGAAAATAAAGTAGGGGCTGGAGAGGTGGCTCTGTGGTAAAGAGCACTGGCTGCTCTTCCAAAGGATCTGCGTTCAATTTTCATCACCTACGTTTACGTAATGGCTCACAACTGTCTTTAACTGCAGTCCAATGCATTCTTCTGGACTCTGCAGGCACTACACGCATAAGGTGCGTAGACATACACGCAGGCAAAACACCCATGAACATAAAAGCAAAGGATAAAAAAGAACAGGTATAGTGATCCATGTCTGAAACCTCCATTTTCATGAGGCCAGGCAGGTGGATTGCTGGAATCTGAGGCCAGCATGGTTTACATAGCAAGTACAAGGCCAGCCAGGGTGACGTGGCAAGACCCTGAAAGCAAACTCTGAGGTCGTTTTGAGAAACAGAAGGCAAAGAAGAAGTAAGGGAGGAGGAGAAGGAAGAAAATACCGTGACTGAAAGAGGTCATGTCTGCTCTTGTGTAGCTACACACGGCAGTGTGTGTTAGGGAGAAGATTGGTGGGGTGTGGAGAGTCTGGGAGATACTGAGATCAAGCCTGCAGAGGTACCACCCTCAACATAAAGTAGCAGCCATGTTACACTCTTCAGAAGGATGCTCCGGATATAGGAGCCAGCAAGATCAAAAGCTCCTAGGCACAAAGAGTTTGGCTTATAGTAGGATCTGTGGGAAATGCAGCATGGCTGGAGAGGAATGAGCAGAGAAGCATGAGGTCAGAGTCAGAATTGTAGAAACCAGTCAGAAGTTTATCCCTAAATAAGCCAATAAAAAGTCTTTTATTTTTTTTTTTTATTTGTGACATATCATCCTGATCATTTGGGAGCATGGGATTGCCAAGAAGTAAGATGGGCATAGGAACTTTTGCAATAGCCTAGAATGGCGGTAACTGTGGGATGGGCAAGGCTGTGGGGAGGGAAGGGGAGGGAGATGATGATGGTGGAGGTGGTGCATAATTGACAGGACAAGAATTGACTGGCCCATCAGCGTGATGCTCACACAGGCTTGGATCTAGTGACTGGGCAGAGGTGGCGCCATCTGGAGCTCAGTGCCAGGGACATCCAGATTGAGGGATGGGGTTCTAAAGGGTCCCTGAGTGTTTGTAAATCGATCTGCTCCCACCCACCATGTCTTCATCCTGCAGCTCTGTGGGAAGGGACCCATGAGCCAGGGCTGCCCCCAGGGAGCTCCAGAAGACAAGCAAGGACTGAGGATCAGATCTGAGGATGGCTGCCTCAGATTCCCCAGCCTGGGCAGTAAGGATGCTACAGGGTATCCTCCTTGCTAGAGAAAAGAAAAAAAGATGTTTGTTTTATTTATTTTCACCTTCCCTTAGATTTATTTTTAATGTATATTAGTGGGCATTATCCACAGAGGCCAGATGCTGGTGTCAGGTCCCCTGGAGCTGGAGTTACAGCTGACATTGGTTCTCTGAAAGAGTAACAAACACTTCTTAACCCCTGGGCCATTTCTCCAGCTCCTTGCTTGGACAATTAAAGGCAGACCCCAAACATGAAGGCTCACTCCCTCCCTTGGCACGGAAGCTGCTTCCAGTGGTGACTTAAATGTCCTCTGTGCTTGAGAGCCACCCAGCTCCTACTCACCTGGACCGAGCCCTCAGCATGGCTCACCCAAACACTCTACTTCTCAGAGGCAGGGATGGACGTGTCATGTGTCAGCCCCCACGGAGACTGGGGTGGTGGTGGTCATGCTGGCATCTGTTTTTGTTTCTTCGAACATGCTGGTAGAAGAAAGTTGGACTCTCCGTGTACATCCCAGGTGGCTGAAGATGGGCCACTGACCTGGCCAGAGCGATGGGACCTCTTGGGCCCTCAGCAGAATACTTGCATGTGAGGAAACTTGGATGTGAGTTGGCTGGGGGGATGGGAATGAATAGAGAATGTGTGCCAAGCCTGTGACATGTCCATTGCCTGCTCTGGCTCAGAGGCCTCAGGCTCCTGGCAGTGTAGGGGTGGTGCCACTTCCTACTCTAAGCTAGTCTAGGAGGAGATAGATCCCAGGAAGGAAGTTCCTCTACCTCCCTTAGCTACCGACCATCAGGCTCGGGGATCAGCTTCAGACATGCCCTTCATGTAGTCAAAACCAGTGCCCAGGGTAGGACAAATAAATCTCCTGGCCCGGATAAGCCTTTGAACTGTGTATTTCATATTTGGGTCAGAAAACCCATAGCAGAGGGCATCAAAGCGCAGCACCAAAGGTTGGAGCCTTTGGTAGACCCTTCCCAGGTCTTGAGCAATACAACTTCTTTCTTTCTTTCTTTCTTTCTTCTTTTTGTTTTGTTTTTTTTTTTTGTTTGTTTTGTTTTTTGTTTTTTCGAGACAGAATTTCTCAGTAGCTATGAAGCCAGTCCTGGAACTCACTCTGTAGACCAGGCTAGCCTCGAACTCACACATATCTGCCTGCCTCTGCCTCCTGAGTGCTGGGATTAAAGGCGTGCACCACCATCGACCCAAGAGCAATACAATTTCTTAGAGGTCTGTGTTGACTCCTAATGGCAAGTTGTACTTCTCTGGGCTCGCCCTGGATGCCCAGAAATATGAGAATGCAAGTCCTGGTCCTGAAGGTGTAAGCCAAGGTCCCGAGGGGATGCGAGCCCAGACTCTTGACTGCGGAACAGGTCACCAAAACCAATCCGCGACTGACCTCGGAGCTCGCTGGAGTGCAACTCCCTGGCTGCCAGCTAAACTCCGACTCCGGTGGGGCTCTGGAAGTCAGTCTGACAGCTTGGAGTCCCATAGTTGCCAGCCTGTAAGCTCTATCTGCCACCTCCGCATCCAGCCCAAAAACAGCTGGCCGGAAATGACGGCGCACGCGCTGGCAGCGCTGACGTTGGAGGTCCTGCGCGAGTGTAGGCACCAGCCTCTTCGGGAGAGGTTGAGGGCGGCTCACTCGCATCTCCGCATCTCTTGTGCCGGCAGACGCGATGTATCTTGGATTAAAGTGAAAGACGACACTAGGGATCTTTCTTTGGGGTTTTTCACCTCTTCTGCAGGCCTTGCTCCCTCCCTCTCCCCGTTCCCGATCATTCTAAGGGACAAATGGCACTCAGTGATCTCTATCTGTCCTTTCTACCAGTATGAGGTCAGCGCCTGGCAGAGTAAAGCACTCAGTACATCTGAATGGGTGAGGTCATGTGGTGTTCCTCCACCCTCCCCCAGGCACTGCTCTGAAAGAGGAATTTTAGATTCTCACAGACCTTCTGGAAGGAAGGGTTTCCATGTGTGAGCCTCAGACCCCACAGCTCAAACCCTCCAGGCTTCTCATGAGGGAGCAGACAGAAGCCATCCTTACCCAGAGGTCAATGAGGGAATTCAAAGAGTATGACGTCAAGTACTTAGAACCAGGTCGGGGCCATGGAACAACCGGAAATGTGTTTGGTATTAGCACCTTACAGCTCTATGTAACGCCTGCATCTATTTTCCATTTATATTTAGTCTGACATTCAATATGTGGACTAGCTTGGCATCAAACTCACAGAGACATGACAGCCTCTGCTTCCTGAGTGCTGGGAGTACAGGTGTGGGCCACCTTGCCTGGCTCTATTTCTCTTTTCTGGAGACAGGTTCTTGTGTATCCCAGGCTAGCCTCAAACTGTAGTCAAGGATGACCCTGACTTTCTCCTTTTTAAAAATTATCTATTTAACTTTATTTTGCGTGCGTTGGTGTGAAGGTGTCAGACCTCCTGGAACTGGAGTTACAAACAGTTGTGAGCTGCCATGTGGGTGCTGGGAATTGAACCAGGGTCCTCTGGAAGAACAGCCAGCCAGTGCTCCTAACCCCTAAGCAATCTCTCCAGCCCGAACCCTGAACTTCTCAATCCTTGAGTGGCCGCTTCCAAGGGCTGATGTTACATGCATGCGCCATCACTCTGGATGTATCCAGTGCTAGGTTCTGAAGCTGGAGCTTTGTGGAGGCAACATTGTACCAACTGAGCTAATTCCCAGCCTTTTTGTGTGGGTTTTTCATCTGTTTTGTTTGTAGTCTAGGTTGTCTTCCAACTCACTGTGTTGTTGAAGATGACCTTAAATTTCCAACCCTCCTTCATTCACTCACCTCCCAAGGGCTGGGATCACAGATTTGAGCCACCATGCCTAGTTAATCAATACACTTTTAAAGCTGTCCTTGGCCCTCGCAGGTAGCTCCTGAGGCAGCTGGCTGGGGAGGCCTGCACAGGAACCTTGCCTCTTGGCTGGGGGTTTGGGGGGGTGTGTGGAAAACGTCAGGCTTTGGGCTTCTGAAGGAGAGACCTGTGGAGAAGCCCTTGGCACAGAGCTTCACTCTGGCTGCTCCAGCTCAAAGCTTATTGTACTCAGTCACATCACAGCACATTGTACCTTCACCCGGGACACCCGAGAACTCCTGTGGTGGCACATGACTGGTATCCAGTCAGAACAGACATTCTAAAAATTGTGGCAGAAGCAAACTCCTTTCTTTCTTCACCCTTCTCCCTGTGACCTCTATACTTCGCAGCTCCCCTTACTGCTTCACCCCAGGGCCCCCGAAAAACTCCAAGGAGAACTAAAGGTGACTTTGAAAACAGTTGGTCAAAAATGTATCATTCCCATTGCCTCCAGTGGAGTGCAAAGTACCCAAGATTTCACGAACTCAGTGTGTTGAGAGCAAGACAGGTGCAGCCCCTGCTCCCACAAAACTTAAACTAGAGATAGAAGCAGAAAAGTAGAGACAAGCATGAAACAAAAACGCAAAAATGCATATATATCGAAAGTGCTGGTGCTGTCTGTGTGGCGCGGAGTTAAGAATGCATATTACTCTTGCAGAGGACCTGAGTTCAGGTTCTTGTTGCCAGTTCACAATAGCCTGTGACTCCAGCTCCTACGAATGCCACACCCTCTTCTGTACTCTGTAGGTACTGCACTCACATATGCATATCCCTCCACCATGCAAGCACACACATAAATACATAACTAAAAAGGAAAAAGATCTTAGGTAAAACAAAACAACACGATGATTAAGTCATTTGTATGGTGCTAGATTTGTGTGCTAGAGAGGTAGGTTCTAGGTTCCCTTCCCTTGAATCTGGTGGCCTGTGGCTATTGGTTTATGCACTATGGTAAAGGAATTTTGTGTGTTCTTTCCCAGGCTTGGCACTAATGGGACTTGTAGCTTCCGCTGTACTTTGGGAAGACCCTCTTGTCACACACACTTTTGGGGTGCCTCTTTTCAGCTCAGTGTCCTTGCTGCAGGGGCCCAAGTCACAAGGTAAGGCTACACGTCAGTATACTTTTAAATATTATTTCATTTATGTGTGTCTGTGTGTGGATGCATGCTGGATGAGGGTGTTGGATCTCCTGGAGTTGGAGCTACAGGCTATGTGTGCGTGCCACGGGACATGGGTCCGCTCGTACCCACTGAGCCTGTCTTCGTCCCCACCAGTCAATGTTTTGTCTTCAGACCCAGCCGAGCCCAGCCTTTGGGCTTCTCCCAGCCCTGGCCTGGATGTGTGAAGGTAGAAGTTCCCAAGGGGTCCCATCCTTCAGCTGCTCCAGCCATTTCAGTCTTCCCAGGCAGAGGGTGGAGCACAGCTGTATCCTAATGGAGTCTCTCGCTTAGGCAATTTAAGAGACAGTAAGATGGGTATTGCTGTCTGCCATTTGGCGGGGCAGCTGCTTTGTGGAAATGTTCCTTGAAAATGACCGTCAGATTGACAATGGAATTCCAGGATTCCAAGTGCATCCCATCCCCTTGATGCCCAGCCCTATCAGCTCACCGCCCTACGTACTCTCAGCGTTCAGCTCATGCTGTTCCTCCTGCTTCAGCCAGGAAAGTTCGCTAAGACCTAATGCCATCTGGTGACATCATTTCTCCACTTCAAAGGCTTTTTATTGGCCATGCAATAAAATTAAAGCTTATTGGGTTGTATGTAGCTCTCTATAGTCAGCTCCTGGGGTATTTCAAATGTTATCTCTCATCCCCAACCCCAGGCCCCTGGATGTCATACCAGGCTCTCTACACTTCAGGCCTGCCTTCCTCTTGCTTGTTCTCCCTAATAGCTGGATGCTGAAAATTTTCCACTTGCCTGTGTAGATCTCCATCTGTCTCCTCCACCTTGCTCCACATCTGGTGGCTGAGCTTTCCTGGGCTCCATCAGTGGGTTCTCTCATCCTTCTGCTTTCTGGGGGTTGACCTGACTGGCAGGAAGCAAAAGAGGAGTGAAGTGGGGTGTCCATTCCATATCTCGTTCTCTTCTGCAAAACTGTAGCTTCTGTTGGATATTTCCCATGGGATCCCTTTCCCTGGATGCCAGCAACAATTTTTTTCCCCTGCTCCTTAGGGGTCTCAGTGACCCATTCTGACCCCGCAATGCTTCCCTGCGAATAGCATCTTGAACACTCTTTGAGTGCCCTGTCTTCTGTCTGTGTCCAGCGGGGGCCCTCACTAACACATTCAGTCATCTCCTCCTCTGTCCAGTTTGTCACACCTGTTTCTCCCAGGGCCCCTAGGCAGATGTTTACTTCCAATGTCATAGCTCTCAGGCCTGTATTGTTATCTGTTGTGACTTGTTCTCTTAGCAGCAGAAACATGCACAGCTTAGGTCCCAGCCCCTTCAGTGGTACCCAGCACCTAGCAGGTTCTAAGTCAGTGTGTGTTGGGTGAACAGTGGTTGAACTTAGAGAAATGACTCCAGGGAGGGCCACAGAAGCCACAGACGAGTGAGTCTTTTATCCTGAGCACAAAACAAGTACATAACATACTTTTTCATAGCCAAGACTCTTCTAGAAGATTGTCACATTGAAAATTTCTGTAAGTGTTCAAGAGTGCTATTTTACTTGCTGATGGTGTGTGTAGGCACACAGGTTGTTTTCTTAAATTGTTTACTGTACTGTGTTGAGCTAATTTTTTTCTCCAACAGCTTTATTTTTTTGGAGGGCTGAGGGTGGAACCGAGGAGTGCCTACCTGCTAAGGAATCAGTCTACCAACTAAGCTATAGCCTGTGTTCCTTGTTCTTCTGTTGTAAAGTGAAGTTTATTGAGGTGTGATTTACATACAGTAAAGCTCACTCTGGAAGCATACGGTTATGAGAACAATCAAACCAAAGAGATTCATTGCCCCACAAAATTCTCTCCTGACCTTTCTGAGTCCACTCATCTCATTTCCAGCTCATGGCAACTACTGGTTTGTTTTCCACTCCCTCGGCTCCACTGTTTCCAGAATGTCTATAAATCACAGCGTAGAATGTTGTAGCCAGGAGTATTGTACACATTGTAATTCCAACAGGTGGAGGGTAGAAGCAGGAAGATCGGGAATTGAAGGCCAGTCTCAGGTACATAATGAGTTCCTGGCTAGCCTGAGCTGCATGAGACCCTGTCTCCAGATAAACACACAAACAAAGGAACAAAAATAATCTACTTGCAGTTGATCAGTTAATAGCTGATCCCACCAACCAACTAAGCCACAGAGACAGATTCATTTCCTACTATCTTAGGGCAAGCTGGAAAATTAAAATTTGACAGTCTACTTAGGAGTCTCTGAGAAGCCCACTGGCAGTGGCATTGGTGCTGCCTGCTGTGGACTGTTAGCAGATATTTTTTTTTTTGTTTGTTTGTTTGCTTGAGACAGGGTCTCATTATGTAGCTGTGGCTGACCTGAAGCCAACTATGTATAACAGGGTGACTTTGAACTCAAGGAGATACACCTGCCTCCACCTTTTGTGTGCTGGGAATAAAGGCCTGTGCTACCATGTCTGGCTAGGTGGTATGCTTGTTTGCTTGTTTTTCCTAATAAAGAAAGCATTTGTTATTTCAGAGTGACAAAGAAAAGCCCCGGGGCATGCCCAGGATTGTGTTCAGGGCAGGGATAGCACAGCTTTGAAGGAGAGCTGGAGCTACCCAGTGCGGTGGCATGTTCTGTGAAGGGAGGTACTGTGCCCCTCTCCCTGCCTCCACGCCTGCTCCAACTTGAGGATTCCTGTTTGGGATGAAGTCACCTTGTTTTGAAGTACCCAGAAGCTTTCAGACGCAGTAGGATGACGGTGTCGGGAAATACCACTTTTTTTTTTTTCTATATTGTCTTGGCTCACTATGTAGATCAAACACCACCTTCTTGGGGGGGGTGAGAGGTTCTGGACTTGATTTCTTTTTTTCTAAGGCTGGCCTCAAACTCACAATATGCCAAGGATGACTGGGGCCTCTGCTCCTCCTGTTTTCACCACCTGTCTGAGATTTCAGATGCATGCTAGCTATTATTATTATTATTATTATTATTATTATTATGATGATGATGATGATGATGATGATGTATCCAGCTATTATCCTTAATTTAAGAATTAGAGTGCTCACCTAGCACACACAAGGCCCTGGGTTTGATCCCCAGCACCTCAAGAGAACAATGTTGGTTATGCACACTTATTATCCTGGCACCTGGGAAATGAATTAAAAGTTCAAAATCAGTAACAGTGAGTTTGAGGTCAACCTAAGATAAAGTCCCAAAACAAAGTGCACTGGGCTACACCATAAGCGACTCCCTTCTTCTCCTAAGAGCAGGTTCTGTGGTGCGGTCCTACAGAGACGCGGTGTTGTACGCCCGCTCCTCTGCGCTTCAAGGAAAGCCAGGGGACCAGAGACGGCTCAAGACCCGAGGGGTCTTTCATTGCCAGCTAGGTGCTCAGCTGCCTTCCTGGATCAGAGACACTGAGTCAGCCCCTCCTTCCACACAAGCAAGGGCTAAGACGGCAGCGTGGTTACAGTAACTGCTGGGGTACCCATGGCTTGGACAGGCCAGAAAGAGAAATAAACAAACAAACCCCCAAAAAAGACAAATGCTCAAACGACAGCAACAACAACAATAGTAGGGAAGCAGAAAAGTCAGGTAGAGATGGCTGGAGGAGAAACTGCAGGCTCCGGGACGGGGCGGGAATGAGGCAGGGGATGAGACGTCAGGAGGATTTTGATCTTGGGAACTGAGTGACAGAAGGGGGAGATGGAATGGGGACAACACTCGGTTGTAGTACGTAGGACCAGGAGTTGGGTTCCACCGAGAACTCTGGACCGCTTCTCTGGAGGCCTGAACGGCAGGTGCAGGGGCGGGGCCTCTGGGGGCGGGGCTAGGGGCGGGGCCGCAAGGGGCGGGGCCGACGCCGGCGGCGGGCGGGGTTCGCAGCTCCGCTCCGCTCCGCTCCTCCGAGAGCAGCTGGGGCCGCCGAGCTGGAGCTAGAGCCAGAGCCCGAGTCCGCGGCACAGTCGGAACCCGGGGCTGGGCCGGAGCGGGCTCCACCGACATGGGGTCCGCAGACTCCAAGCTGAACTTCCGGAAGGCGGTGATCCAGCTGACCACCAAGACGCAGGTGCGCCCGGGGGCCCAGCCTCTTCATCCACCTGCCCGGCTTGGGGGCAGGGCAGTGGCGGGGTGTGTGTGTGTGTGTATGGGGGGGGGGGGTGAGTGAAGTTGGCTCGCTCGGGCGTAGGGTGACCCGCTAATCCAGAGGGGGATGCTGAGACCAGCACCGGAACGGGATCCTCCCTCTGTGCCTCAGGGCTCCATCTCTACCCCTGGGAGCCCGCCGTAAGCCTCCTCTCCCCTGGGAACACTCTCCCGGGCACTGCTGCTGCCACCTTAGGCTGACGTGTGCCTACTCTGGAAGCCGGCGGCGACCACGCTATCCGCCCCCTGTCCCGCCCCCCAGTGCCGGCAGCATCGCATAGTCAGCCTCTTCCCGCTCCCACCTACCCATCCATCGCCCTGCTCTCCTTCCTGCCCTCAGCGCCCACGATCCCGGACGCGTAGCCCGGGCTGACTCAATGCAAACAAAGCCGGGCCGGCGCCTGCCGGGGTCGGCGAAAACAGCTGGTGTGCGGCGGCGGCGGCGGCCTCTCTGGGCCCTGGTTGATGCCTGCGGGCAGGGAAGGCCCAGGTCTTCCTAGGAGCGCACAGAGTGGCAGGCGGCCGCAGCCCGGTGAGAGGAGCTGTCCTCAGGCCTAGGGAAACCAGCTTTCCAGCTAGGGATGCTCCAGCGGCTTCTCCGGGCCGGATGGAGCTGATTGGCTGTGCATTCTGGTACCCGAGATGGGGATTCCGGGTTCGGGCATGAGGAGGGACTCCCAGATTGCCTTTAGTCTGTCGGAGAGGGAGCTATAGGTACTGTCAGCCCAATCCGTGCTCCCGTATTTCCCCGAGTCCACAAGTGTCACCGAAGCCTCCTATCTCCAGCACACACCTCTGACCCAGCGAGGTTCCTCCCTTGCCCACTCCTCACTCTTTATGGCTGGCACCAATCTACTCTGACCGTGGAGTTACTCAGCCATGCCTCTGGGGCCCTGCCTATCAAAGGGCTCTGGACCTCCTGCCATCTGGAACCCCACCCCCACCCTACTGTTCTCAGAGCTCTATATTGTTCTTGGCCGGTTTGAGTGGGACCAGGAGAGCGATCTTCCCACAGCCAGACTCAGCCTCAGAGGGCAGACCTCTACTCCCCCTCTGTGGAAAGGTCAGGGGCTGGAAATGCCAGGGCTTCTGTCTCGAGAGCGTATTTCCAGCCGAGAGGCGCTTGATGGGAACCAGAGCTTCCCCATGACTTGTTTCAGAACCCCAGAGGTGAGGCTCTAGGTCTGTGGGCTTCAGGAAAGGGTGGTGTGGGGCACCTCACACAGTATGGGGTGGCGTTGAGGAGGGAGGGTTCTTCCTTGCTTACTGCCTCGCTGGATGGTATGGTAGGCTCAGCAGGTCTTTTGGGAGCAGGAAGAACGCAGACTGATCTAGGAAGGCGGGCAGTGCCCTGCTTTGGCACCCTCCCCGGAATACTGCGTCCGTGTCTCTTTTCCTGGCTGAGCTGGTCTGTCATCCTTAGCTGAAGACAGTTGCTTGGACCTAGAGTAGACTGGAGACCTGGCCTGGGCTACCCCCATCTTTCCCTCCCCCCTCCCTCCCTCCCTCCCTCCCTCCCTCTCCCCCTTCCCTTCCTCTTCTTCCTCCTCTTTCCCTCCTCCTCTCTCACCCCTTCCTCCTCCATCTTTTGAATTTATATTACTTATTTGCTTTCAGTGTGTGTGTGTGTGTGTGTGTGTGTGTGTGTGTGTGTGTGTGTCTGTGTGTCTGTGTGTCTGTGTGTCTGCGCGTGTGTGCGCACGCGCGTGCATAGCATGTGTGCATATGTGTACCTGGTATGTGTGGAGGCTAACCTGTGGGAGTCAGCTCTCTTCTTCCACCCTGTGGGTCCTAATGATTGAATTTGGGTTATTGGGCTTGCATATCAGCAAGCAGAAAGTGCCTTTACCAAGCATTTTTACCTAGAGCCTTCGCTGCTGAGCCGCCCCACTGGTAAACATGGAACTCTCACAGGTGTGTGTGTGTGTGTGTGTGTGTGTGTGTGTGTGTGTGTCAAAGCTTTGGACTCTTTGTAGTGATCAGCTTTGGGCAGCTGGGATTCAAGAGTCTGAGATTGTCTTACTAGACCTTCACTCAGTCTGCTCAAGGAACTTCAGGTGTGTTGACCTCGGGGTGACCTCACTTCCAGACCCTCCGAGGCTGTGCTTTGGCAGTAGACAGTGGATTCTTCTCCTGTAGCCAGGGCCTGGGCACTTGCCGGTCGGCCTTCCCTGCTTTCCTGCCAGCATCCTGTTTTTTTTCCTGCCCTGTTGGCTAGCCCTGGGCTGGGCTTAACCTTAACTCTAGGCCAGCACATTGGCTGTGTTTCCTGTCTCCTTGCTTGGCTGGGGCCCCAGGGTGGGACATTGCAGGTTCAGAGACACCCCTCCCCCTAGATCCTGCCTACCTGGGACGCTGTGCTGCAGGCCAGGGTAATAGCTGATAGGAATAATGAGGTGATAATGAGGTGAGTGCTCATATGCACACGTGTATGCCTACAGCGCTTTGATCACCTGTCAGGACAGATCGTCCTCAGCACAGCTGATTTTGCCCCTACCACCCCCCACTCCACAAGGACACTGTTAAAGCCACAGCTGGGGGTTGGAGAGACAGCTCAGTGGTTAAGAGGGCTCGTTAATCTTTCAGATGAAGAGTGGTTCACAACACCCATATGGGTGGCTCACATCTGCCTAGGACTCCAGTTCTAGGAGATCCAACGCCTTCTGGCCTCTGTGGGCACCCTCGTGCATGTACACACACACACACACACACACACACACACAGCCAGAGAGAGAGAGAGAGAGAGAGAGAGAGAGAGAGAGAGAGAGAGAGAGAGAGAGAGAAACACATACTCGTACATAAAAAATAAAATATTTTTAAAAAGCTATATCTGGTTCCCTGAACCAATGCAAATGCCTAAGGCTCAGTGGGATCAGGAGAGGAGGTGCCAGCTGAGATTAATCGTGAGGTCCTATGTGTAGTCTCCATTATGAGAGGGAGTGAGGGGATGTGAAGGTGTGATGGTTTGGTTTCCACAGCCAGGTGAGGTGTAATCCTAGCATTTGGGGGTTGGGGCTAGAGGGTTATGGTTGTAAGGCCGGCCTGGTCTACAGAGAGTTCCATGAAGAGGCTGGAGTGGGCAGGAACGTAAAAACTTGTTTCTGAAGGGTTTCCCCTCTGCTTCTAGGTTTGACCTCTAAGGCCCCTCTTAGGTAGCATTTGGATTTCAGTCCCTAGGTGATGCTTGCCTGATGAACTAGGTCAGAGGTCAGGTCCATCTGTGCTCAGCTGGGCTTCTGTCCCTTTAAGGGTGGTGACTACCCGGGAGGTGGGCTGGGTATTGGAGGTGCTCCCGACAAGGGCAGTGCTCCCGACGAGGGCAGTGCTCCCGACGAGGGTAGTGCTCCCGATGAGGGCAGTGCTCCCGACGAGGGCAGTTCCACCACCTTCTGAGAACGACTTCCCACGCCACTGTGACTCCAGGCCACCAGGACTGGGTCCCCAGCTCCTGCCCTGCCCCAGTGTGTATCAGGTGGCTGAGATATAGCAAACCAGTCCCAAGGCCTCTCCCGGGCCTTTGTTTACCTCCAGCTAACTTGCTCTACCAGTTCTGGGACTGAAGCTGCAGCCCATGCTACTCTAGGCTCCCCAGAGTGGAGTGGGGGGAGTTCTGTTCAGGGAGCGGGTACTTTGGTGAAATGTGCAGCCCCAGCCATGGGTCTGGGCAGCCCTCTGGCACTAAGTCTTGTCAGGATTCATGACAACTTCAGCACCCATCACCTGCCTCAACTGTGGGGCCAGGGGCAAAGAGCTGCTGGGCTGCTGGGCTCGGGCAGGAGCATCTAGACCTAAGTCAAGAATATGACAACTTAGCCAGATGTGGTGGCACACATACAAAGAAATACACATAAATAAAAATTTAAATATAAAATTTGTGGCCTTGGAATCACATAGACAGTCACACAAATGAATGAGCAAGGCAACCAGTCTAGAGGTTACATTTTATTTCTAGAACCCCCTCCTCTGTGCTGGACAACCTCCTCCGCCATGCTAGAGAGTTTTATGTCAGTTTGACGGGAGCTGGGATCTTTTGACAGGAGGGAAACTCAAGATGAGTGTACTGGTGCACACCTTCAACCCCAGCACTTGGGAAGCAGAGGCAGGCAGAGCTCTGAGTTCAAGGCCAGCCTGGTCCACAAAGTAACTTCCAGGACAGCCACACAGAACACAGAGAGACCCTGTCTCAAAAAAACAACAAATAAACAAAAACAAAGATAAACACACACACACACACACACACACACACACACACACAACACAGAGAGAGAGAGAGAGAGAGAGAGAGAGAGAGAGAGAGAGAGAGAGAGAGAGAGAATATTCCTCCATGGATTGAGTTGTAGGCAGGCCTGTAGGACATTTTTTTAATTAGTGTCTGATGAGGGAGGGCCCAGCCCAGGTGTTCCTGAGCTGCTGGTCCTGGGTTCTATAAGAAAGCAGGCTGAGCAAGCCATTGGGAGCAAGCCAGTAAGCAGCACCCTCCATGGCCTCTGCATCAGCTCTGCCTCCAGGCTCCTGCCCTGCTTGGGTTCCTGTCCTGGCTTTGATGATGAGCAGTGATGTGGGAACATCAGCCACATCCCCAAGTTGCTTTGGTCACGGTGTCTCTATGTACAGGCGTGCTCCTACCAGGGAACCTCCAACGCCAACCTCCACTCATCACATTCATTTTGTTTCGTTTTGTTTTAGCAGACAGGGTTTCTCTGTGCAGGCCTGGCTATCCTGGAACTCACTCTGTAGACCATGTTGGCCTTCTACAGAGGATCTCTCCGGGAGATCTTACAGGGTTCCCCCTGCCTCTGCTTCCTGAGTGCTGGGATTAAAGGCGTGTAATACCAATGTCCGGCCAAGCATGCCTATTTTTTAAGGCTTATCTCAATAGGACCATTGGGATTTTGTTTATTATCTTTTGTTCATTTGTTTGTTTTTGAGATAGAACCTCATTATGTAATTCTGGCTGTCTTGGAACTCACTCTGTAGACCAGGCTGGCCTCAAACTCACAGAGATCCACCTACCTGCCTCTGCCTCCCTCCTGCTGGGATTAAAGGTGTGTGTCACTACATCTGGCCTGTTAAAATTAAAAAAAGCAAACAACAAACCTGTGTGTGTGTGTGTGTGTGTGTGTGTGTGTGAGTGTATGCGTATGTGTGTGTATGTGTGTGTGTGTATGTGTGTGTGTACACGTGTGTGTATGTGTGTGTGTATGTGTGTGTATGTGTGTCTGTGTGTGTGTATGTGCATGTGTGAGTGTGTGAGTGTGTATGTGTGTGTGTGTGTACGTGTGTGTGTGTGTATGTGTGTGTGTGTATGTGTGAGTGTGTGTGTATGTGTGTGTGTATGTGTGTGTGAGTGTGTGTGTGTGGAGGGTTACATTTGTGCAGTCACATGTGTGGAGGTCAGAGGGCAACTTGTGGCAGTTGGTTTACTCCTGATAAGTAGACCCTGAATTCAATACTCAGGTCATCAGACTTGGTGGTAAGTCCCTTTACCAGATGAGCCATCTGCCAAGCCCCAAGCCTGTAGAACTCTGTAATTATTGTTGAAATGAGAAGATTATAGTGGGAAATGGGGACAATCTGAACAAAAGATCTGGTTTGGTTTTCTCTGTGTAGCCCTGGCTGTCCTGGAACTCATTCTGGAGATGGGGCTGGTCTTGAACTCACAGAGCTCCACCTGCCTCTGCCTTTCAAGTGCTGGGATTAAAGATGTGCACCACCACCGCCTGGCTTTGTGTGTGTGTGTGTGTGTGTGTGTGTGTGTGTGTGTAAGATTTATTTATCATATACATACATATATATATTTATATTTATTTATGAATGCTCAATCTGCATGTACACTCTTGCACCAGAAGAGGGCATCAGATCCCACTATAGATTATGAGCCACCATGTAGTGGCTGGGAATTGAACTCAAGACTTCTGGAAGAACCGGAGTCTTAACCTGTGAGCCATCTCTCCAGCCCCATGTGTGCTGTTTGGAGACATGGTCTACTGAATCCCAGTCTGACCTTGCTACACTCCAGGGCTGTGGGCATGCTACACACACTCACTCTATTAACAGCGTTGAGGTGAAGTTTGGATTTGACCCAGCAGGCAGTAGAGACCCCAAAGGCCTCTATTTGCTTTGGTGCGTGGGGTTGCAGGCAGCGTTCAGACAGCACCAAGAGGGGTAACTTTGGAGGCTGGAGCTCCCAGAAGGTGACTGGACCTACAGCATGGACCAGCAGAGGGTGCTGAGAGGAGTGTGTGGGGAGGGGGAGGGGTCAGTGAGCTCACTGGGGTTGGCACTTGGTAGTTTGCTGAGAATTGGTTGAGTGAGAAGTCAGCGTCGGTGAGTGTAAATGAGTGCGTATGTCCTTTGTTGCCTTCCTCTGCGGAGAGCCTTGGTCCGGGTTCTAGACACCTGATCTCCTGGTGTGGCCTGGCAAGGATGACTGGGGACTCAGTTGGCTTTAGTGTCTAGCTGATGCTTGACCACCTGTCTCACGGATATAGATGATCACCCATCTCTCTGCCGGCTGTCTCGAGGCAGCCCTTCATCCAGACTGGGGGCTCTTGGATGCGGGCTGGGATGGTGGGTGGTGGCTGTACCTCCCTGCCAGGGTTTGCTGTGACTATGGGGAAGGTGTTGTGTAACTCTGGGTACTGGATTCCCCTGTAGCCCGTGGAAGCCACCGACGATACTTTTTGGGACCAGTTCTGGGCAGACACAGCCACCTCGGTGCAGGATGTTTTTGCATTGGTGCCAGCAGCGGAGATTCGGGCTGTGCGAGAGGAGTCACCCTCTAACCTGGCCACCTTGTGCTACAAGGTAAGGGCTGTCTGGCCCCCTATTGCTGCTTTCACCCTCGCCGGGGTACCCCGATGAGCCAGTCTGCAGAAATACGGGGCACACATTGGAATACCCCATCCCTGGGTCCTGGAGGACCAGTCTCTTTGCCTCAAGTTCTGCTGGGTAGGGCTGAGGGGAAAATACTGGTGGCCACCATTCAGGAGCGTTTTATCTGCCCTTGGTGGGTCTTCCCACACACTAGCTCACTTTGCATTCTCCATAAGGAGCTGTTGTTATTTTCTCTATTACAGATTTTTAAAATCTTAGACTTATTTTATGTTTGTGAGTGTTTTGCCTGTGTGTTCGTGTATGTTTCACATGCATGTCTGATACCTATGGAACTGGTGTAACAGATGGTCGCATGCCACCATGTAGGCGTTGGAACCGAACCTGGGTCCTCTGCAAGGGGTTTGTTTGTTCTGTTTTGTTTTGTTGAGACTGGGTTTCTCTATGTAGCCCTGGCTGTCCTAGAACTCACTATGTAGACTGGGCTGACCTCAAACTCACAGAGATCCACCTGCCTCTGCCTCCCGAATGCTGGGACCCAAGGCCTGCGTCTTAACCACACCTCAGCCTGGGTGGCCTGAACCCAAAGGGCCACGCCACATGTTCCTGCCTTGCTGCCTGTCCCCACAGGCCGTGGAGAAGCTGGTACAAGGAGCAGAGAGTGGCTGCCACTCGGAGAAGGAGAGACAGGTGGTCCTGAACTGCAGCCGGCTGCTCACCCGAGTGCTGCCTTACATCTTCGAGGACCCCGACTGGAGAGGCTTCTTCTGGTCCACAGTGCCCGGGGCAGGGCGTGGAGGGGTCTGTGGGCCTGGCCAGGGTGGGTGGGAGGAGCCTGGCAGGGCCGCTCGCTATTCAGGAAGTGTGGGGATGGGGGCTGAGGGTAGGGTGCCGCTGAGAGGAGAGGAGCCAGTACCAACTTTTCAGGCCTCCAGTTTCCCTCCCAAGGGGTCTTTGCCCCCTATATCCTGGAGCAGGGCCGCAGGGATAGGGCCCGGCGACTGTCATTAGAATGTCCAGAGGGCTTCTCCCAGACTGCACCTGCTCTGGGCTTGTCTGCAGTCAAGCGCCAAGGGTTGGGATCCCATGATTCCCAAGAGGGCTGAGGCACTTGAGCTTGGTGCCTGGCACGGGTGCTGAGGAGGGCAGCTCCTCACTGTTCCCCAATTCCTGTCTCTGCTTTCTCATGGCTAAGGGAGGTTTGGGGTAAGCAGGAACTCATTTCCTATTTCTTCTACTTCTTCCTGCCTCTGCCCACGCATGCCCGCTGTCCTCCACGCCCCAAGCCCCTCCAAGCCCGGGAGCACCTCTCCTCCGCCAGCCTCTACTGAGCAGCCCGCATCTGTCTCTAGCAGGGAGAAGAAGATGATGAGTCTGCTCGCCCCTTGGCTGAGTCCTTGCTCCTGGCCATCGCTGACTTGCTCTTTTGCCCAGACTTCACTGTGCAGAGCCACCGCAGGAACAACGTGGTGAGACCCCCACCCGCTGCGCCCTGCCCTGCCGGGGCCCGGAGACCCCATTGGACCAGGAGATTCAGGGCGCAGGAGCAGAGCAAGGCCGATAGCTGTACTTACCCTGGGTGGGGTAAGGGGTGGCGCAGCTGGACAGGGGCCAGCTGGTGTCGGGCCTGCCCCTGTCTCCCAGGCAGCTGTGCACAAGCACCCATTGTCCTCTCTGCCTGAGGCGGGAGGGGTGCAGGGCTGGACCAGGAAGCTCGACTTTTTACTCAGGGCCTCCACCAGGAATCCTCCTCCCTTCTTGTCACACACCCCACCCCCACAACCTTCCCCTCCCTCCCTTCCCTGCCTCAGACTGGACTCAGCAAATAAAAGAGTCAGTGTACGACTGAAGAAAAGTGAGCTTTTAAAGAAATCCAACATTAATTTCTCCCCTTGTACGTTAGGACCTAGGGCATGGTGAGGGGAACTGTCTTTAGGAGAGTAGTGGGCTAGGTTGCTGCAACGGGAATCGGGAAGCTTGGGTTGTCTGGGCCTGCCCCACATGGCTGTTTGTTTTGTGACTCCCCCACCTCCCCCAACCCCTCCCCCATCACTCCCTCTTCCTAGGACTCGGCAGAAGATGTCCATTCCCTGGACAGCTGTGAATACATCTGGGAGGCTGGTGTGGGCTTTGCTCACTCCCCACAACCCAACTACATCCACGACATGAACCGGTGAGCCCTTGTATAGCTCATAGACCCACAGGGCCTTCCAGAAGACCCAGCCCGCTTACCACCCAGCCTTAGCCTTACAGGGAGGACTGGGGTCATTTTTTCTATGGACCTTGCCGAGTCCTAATGAACCCTTCTGGTCCTTCCCGCAGAATGGAGCTGTTGAAGCTGCTTTTGACATGCTTCTCAGAGGCTATGTACCTGCCGCCATCTCCAGAAAGTGGCAGCACCAACCCCTGGGTGCAGTTCTTTTGTTCCACAGAAAACAGGTGAGAGGCTGCGTGCCTTTCTAGTCTTGCTAGACTAGACACTCATGAGTTGAGCACCAGCCCTGTCGGCTTTATTTGGGGAGAGGTGCTGCCCCCTGGTGGCCTGAAACCATAATTTATCGACACCTTTGAACCATAAGACCCCAAACCTCCCCACCCCCCACCCCCTGTGGCTCATGTGAGGGGCTTGAGATTATCTCTGTATGTAGAGTACTTGCTTAGTGTTCATAGAGCCCTGGGTTTGATACCATAACCGGGTGAACCGGGTGTGGGGGTGCACAACTATAGTCCCAGCACCCGGGAGGTCGAGGCAGAAGAAAAAAGATGTTTAGGGTCATCCTTGGCTACCAGTGAGTTTTAGGCTAGCCTGCAGCAATAAGACCCTGCATCAAAAGCAAAAAGAAAATGAATTTATATATTTTATTTAACTCCGTATGTTTTAAAAAGTGAGCATTAAGTTTGTCATGGGTTTACATAGCTATCAAGATCATTTGTGTCTCCCATGCTTCTTACCCCAAATCCGGTGTGTAGGTTATATTCCCAGCATGCTTAACTGGACCGACCACTCAGTCCTGGCCCGTGGTTGTCCTTCGGGACTGTGAGTGGAGAGGAGGGTCTGAGGACCACCCTGATGGATAGAGAGGTCTGGACCATATAGGACACCTACAAGCACATGTGGGTGTCACGCAGTCATCAGTGGGACACAGTATTTGAAACATACGCTCCAGCTGTGCACGCCCTGCTCTAGGGTGGCTGCGTAGGCTGTGGCATTCTAAAACGTTTAACCTTCCTGATTCTGGACTCTGGGTCCCTGCATAGCGTGGCTCCCCTCCTCTGTGCTTTGCTGGCTTCCTGCTGGATTTCTTCTTGTCCCCAGAAGAGAAGGGCTCCCAAGTGGCCCCTCAACGCCAGTCACAATGAGAGGCTGGCCAGAGTTTCTTCTCACAGCTGCGTCAGGCAAACTGCCTCCTTTGTGGCTCACTTTACTGCTGGATCTCAGTCTTTTCACCTGTAAGATGAGGAACTTGAACCCTGACATCTTCTGGACCCGATTCAAGCCATCCTGTGGCCTGGGAGCTGGGGGATGGAACTGGGTTCTGTTCCCCAAGGGGAGCCTGTGTTCCCCTGCACTTCTAACCGCTTGTCTGAAGCCCCAGAGGAGGGTGTGAAGCACTGAGAGCCGAAAAGGCTGAGAGCTTGTTATCCACCAGGAGTCCTCTGCTCTTGGCTCAGCCTGGCCCTGGTCAGCCACATGCAAGGACAGGGAGGGTTTTTACTATTCAGGAAGAGACGAGCTCACACCTTTGCTTCCCAGGTCCCAGCCTACAGCTCATAGCTCATAGCTCAGCAGCTCCTCTGTGGCTGGAGAGGTTGGTCCGCCCGCAGGGCACCCCTGCAGTTCTGCCCTGCTCTGCTCTCCCCTGCAGACATGCCCTGCCTCTCTTCACCTCCCTCCTCAACACCGTGTGTGCCTATGACCCTGTGGGCTACGGGATCCCCTACAACCACCTGCTCTTCTCCGACTATCGGGAGCCCTTGGTGGAGGAGGCTGCTCAGGTGCTTATTGTCACCTTGGACCATGACAGTGCCACCAGCACCACCCCCACTGTGGATGGTACCACCACAGGTACTGCCATGGATGATGCTGAGGTAAGGACTGGATGGAGAGGCAGCTGTGGACAGGTGGCAGCAGTCCCGGGCAAGCAGCACTCATGGGAGGGGTCCCATGGGGTTCCCGGGGGTATTCAACTGCTGCTGCCCTGGCAAAGCAGACTGGAGGGGCTGCTCACCGGAGCCTCTCCCCTTGGCAGCCTCCAGGGCCCGAGAACCTGTTTGTGAACTACCTGTCCCGCATTCATCGTGAGGAGGTGAGTCAGCCATACATAGCAGGAGGGGTCTGACTGCCCACCTTCTACCCGAGTTTGCGGGGAAAGAGGAGTCCTGTCCCCATGCAGGAAGGAACATGGTCACTCTAGGTAAAACAGTGATGGCAATACTTGGGAGATTTTGAGACACAGAAATGGTTGCTGGGAGTCGGGGAGTGTGGCTCAGCTGGTGGAGAGAGCTCTTGGTTAATGTGTACAAAGCCCTCAGTCCAGTCTTCAGTATTATACAGGCAGGACACAGGTGCACGGCTGTACAGCCAGTATCTGGGAAGCGGAGGCAGGAGGTGCTGGGAACCTCGTGAAGGACAGTCCCTGTCAACAAAGAATACATGTGGTCAGGGAGCCTGGCTCAGGGGTCCATCTGGGGGTTACGGGAGCCTGCAGCCTTGCATGGGGACCCTCTGACTTGCTGGAGGGAAGGCAGAGGCTCAGCTTTCTAGGGTGTTGCAGTAATGTCCAAACCTGGGCCCCTCGCCTGGAGATTCTAAGGTTATAGGACATTGAGGATGAAGAGGTCTGTATGGGGGTGCAGCGCTGTAGGGCTGGGTTGGAGGGAACCCTGCTCTGCCCTTCTAGGACTTCCAGTTCATCCTCAAGGGGATAGCTCGGCTGCTATCCAACCCCCTGCTCCAAACCTACCTCCCCAACTCCACAAAGAAAATCCAGTTTCATCAGGAGCTGCTCGTTCTCTTCTGGAAACTCTGTGACTTCAACAAGGTGAGTGGGCTCCGGGGCCCAGCCCAGGGGCAGCAGACATGGAGGCACGAGAGTCCAAGGACCAGCGCAGCCTCGGTGGGAGAGGGCGGGGCAGAGCCAGCCCTCTCACTGACTCTGGCCACCTGTCCTTCTCGTCCCCAGAAATTCCTGTTCTTTGTCCTGAAGAGCAGTGACGTGCTGGATATCCTGGTCCCTATCCTCTATTTTCTCAACGACGCCCGGGCGGATCAATGTACGAAGTAGTGGGGCCTCTGATCCTGGGGTCCATATGGGGTCTTGATTTCCGGTGGGGTCCAGCCAGTCTGTCCTGCCTCCCAGAAACTAGACCTGGTGTCCTAACCTTCCTCCGGGGTCTCCCTTGAGCCCCTGGAGGTGGGTCTTTGCTAAGCCCTCCCCATTCGTCCCCTCCCCGCTCACGTGGCTCCCCCTGTGTTGTGTACCTCAGCTCGGGTGGGCCTGATGCACATTGGGGTCTTCATCCTGCTGCTCCTGAGTGGGGAGAGGAACTTTGGGGTGCGGCTGAACAAGCCCTATTCCGTGCGCGTGCCCATGGACATTCCCGTCTTCACAGGCACACATGCAGATTTGCTCATCGTGGTAAGAGGGTGTGCGTGGTCAGCCTTGTGGGTGTGGGGGTGACATTCTCTTCTAGGCCGAGTCTGGAGATGGTGGGTATCTCACGCCACCCCTCGCCCTTCCTGCGTAGGTATTCCACAAAATCATCACCAGTGGTCACCAGCGGCTGCAACCCCTCTTCGACTGCCTGCTCACCATTGTGGTCAACGGTAGGGGCCTGGAGCCTGTCTTCCCCATGCTGACCAGCAGGTGGTGCTAGGCCACAGGCCAAACGGCCATCAGGTCCCTGGCTTCGTTGCCTGCAATAGCACTGCTGATTTTTCTAGTACAGTATAAGGGGCAACCAGACAGGTGATAAAAACTTCAGAGCGCCTATGAAACGGCTCATCGAGTAAAAGCTCTTGCCATGCAAGTCAGCTGTAAAAGTGGAAGAAGAGAATTGACACCACAAAGTTGTCCTATGACTTCACACACACACACACACACACACACACACACACACACACACACACGATAACAAATAAAATTCCTGAAGTTTTAGAATACACTTTATCTAATCTTCTAAGTTCAAAATACTGCCTCTTAGATATGAAGAGACTATAAAAAATCGTTGAGATAGTTTAATGTTCTGTTTCATATCCAGTCTTCCAAGTTCTGTTCACACAAGACATCTCTGTAGAGACTGGCTGTATTGCAGACATTTAATGGTCACATATGGCTGCTGGCCATTTATTGGGTAGTAAAGGTTTGGGGTGTTGGAGTTTCAGTGTGGGGGTACCAACAGCATCTTGGGAACTGCAGGCTGCTCTCTAGGAATGCAGGCAGAAAGTCTCAGACTAGCTGGGGGTCCAGCAAGAGGGGTAGCAGTAGCCTAGAGTAGAATGACTTTCATGGATGTCTTTTGGCTGGTGTGGTACGTTGATGGGTCTAGTTTATATTCCTGTCACTATAACAGATACCCTTGCGTTGATTTGGCTTATAATTCCAGGTTACAACTCACCGTTGAGGGGAAGTCAAGGCAGGGTCTGTAGTCACATGACATCCACAGCCAGGGACAGAAGCTATCACTGTGGCTCGCTGCCTGGCTGTATGGGCTCATCTAGCTTCCTTTCTGCTTAACTGCTCAGGGACCCGCGTAGGGAATGGCGCCACCCACATTCGTAGTGGGTCTTCCCACCTTAATTAACAGTCACGACACCCCGCCCCCACATGCCCACACGTGAACGTTATCTAGGTAATTCCTCGCTGAGCTCTCTTCCCAGGTGATTCTAACTTGTGTCTCGTGGACAGTGAACACTAACACGCTGACCATGCTGTGATTTGGACTTCGGAGTGTCTGGGGAGGCACAGTGGGCCCTAAGGTCTCCAGCTGTGTTATGAGCACTGTACTTTTCCCTTAGCGTATCCATCGATTCTATTTCACAAGTCCCAATAAGCAGAGGCAGGTCTGAGAATACCTTTGTGACCAAGACAGTCCCACCCTCAGCGGAGCCAGGGAAAAAGGCAGGGGACAAGGACACGCGTGAGACTATGGTTTCCTCTCTGATTCCCACTCATAAAGCCGTCTTGAGGGATATATATCTAATGACGGTGGCTTGTCACTCTTGAAGGATGTCCTGTCCCGCCCCGTGTTAGTACCCCCACCCTGTCATTTTCTTGCTGGGGAACTTGGGCTCCGTTTACGGTCCTCTCTTTATCTGCACTCTCATCTCTGGCCTTCCTCCTTCTGTGTTGGGAGGGTGCCTGGGAGAGAGGAGCCGAGTGTGCCTTTGAGGTTGCGGGGTGGTGGGGCCACGTCGCCTTTGGCGGGGGCTCTGCAGGTAGCTGGGGACACAGGAGATCAGTTGAGGTGAGTGTTTTTCCCTGGCCTGGGATTTCCAGGGATGGTCCGGCTCTAGCTGGCTCCTCCTTACAGTGTCACCCTACCTCAAGAGCCTGTCCATGGTGACTGCCAACAAGCTGCTGCACCTTCTGGAGGCCTTCTCTACCACCTGGTTCCTCTTCTCAGCGTCCCAGAACCACCATTTGGTCTTCTTCCTCCTGGAGGTCTTCAACAACATCATCCAGTACCAGTTTGATGGTGAGGCCTGACCCGAGCCCCTGGCTTGGCGTAGGGGAAGCCCTAGCCCAGGAATCTTGCCTGTTGGCCGTTCCTTCGGCATGCACGTACTGAGCATGTACAGTGCACCTGGGCACAGGGAGTGCAGCGAGGACTCAAAGCAGATGTTCGCCACCCCTCCTGGAGCTGCAGCTCGGCGTGGAGTCGCAGAGGGAGGTTTTAGGCTGTCAGCCCCACCCTAAAGAGTTCATTTAGAGTTGGGTGGCTGGAGAACTCCGTGTCAGGAGCCTGCTGGCTGTCGAAACGGGTGCCTTACCAGTATTACAGGTGCAATCCAGACCTTGCTATCCATGTGTTCTGCAGAGACAGGTGGATCTCTTGAGTTCGAGGCCAGCCTGGTCTACGGAGGTATTTCCAGGACAGCCAGAGCTACACAGAGAAACCCTGTCTCAAAAAAACAAAAACAAACAACTAAAGGCCCTTTCTTAGAGATTATTAGGGGGATTAGTAACTCCAGTAAAAGCACTAGACACAATTATTGTTACTATTTCCAAAACAAATAAAACTTAGATGTATGATTGAGTGATGAATGAGAGTAAGGTGGGCACAAAAACATTTCGTGGGGAGGGGAATGTGCAAAGGCCCCGGGCAGACTTTAAGCTAAAAGCAGGATGGTGCAACCCAGGGCTAGAGCGGTAGATGCGGGCACTGAGGGCTCCGGAAAAGTCTGCATCTTCCCGATAGCGGTGGGACCCAGGTAGATGATGGAGGACAGGCACATACAACACTGTCCTCCTGGACTTCTCTGTGTGTCACTGAGAGGGTTGGTGTGGAGAGAAGAGGGCTCAGGTTGTCCCACCATGCCAGATGACACCATGGCAGATGAGTCCCACTTAGAGCTGGGCTGCAAGGAGATTTCAAGATACCAGAGGAAAGATACTGGAGGCTGGGGGAGCTCAGGGCACAGCTGTTTCCTACAGCCTAACATCCGGACGCCTCAACAACGTAACTTTTTGGTATCTCTCTTACATCCAAACCGCTGGACCTGTCTTGCTCTGGGCACCCTATACCAGTTTTTATTCCTGGGGAAGAAACCGTCCTGTCTCACAAACTGCCCTCCAGTCCTGTAATCCATCTCAGACATAGAGTGGGAAGCAAAGTGAATATAGACATGTTCCTCCCACAGGCAATTCCAACCTGGTCTATGCTATCATCCGTAAACGCGCAGTCTTCCACCAGCTGGCCAACCTGCCCACTGATCCACCCTCCATCCACAAGGCACTCCAGCGGCGGAGGAAGACGCCGGAGCCCCTGTCCCGTGCTGGTTCCCAGGAGGGTGCTTCCATGGAGGGTTCCCGTCCTGCTGCCCCCGCAGAACCAGGCACCCTTAAGACCAGCCTGGTGGCCACTCCAGGTGTGGATGGCTGTCAGGCTGGGAGAGTATGGGACTTGGTTGGAGATGGCACTGGGTGTGATCTTTGCGGTGTCGTTCCTGCCTAGAAAGCCGAGGAAGAGGAATTCAGTGGCATTGGGTGGGCCTAGAAAGGTAGCTGGACAGGGGTCAGGGGACAGACATGAACGGGGCTCAGAGCTGAAGTGGCTCTGGGAAAGGAAGGGCAGACACAGCACCTCTGCAGTGAATGGGTAGCACACAACCTCTGGACCCGGCCGGGAGGGGTACCGTGGCATGCCCCCTGCCTCCGTATCTCACCCAGGCATCGACAAGCTGACAGAGAAATCCCAGGTATCGGAAGATGGCACTTTGCGATGCCTAGAGCCTGAATCCCAGCCAAGTTCAGGGGAAGGCAGCCCGTCTGAAGGGGTAGGTGCTGGGGCTGCCTGGAGGGTGAACATCACTTCATTGCCTTTCTTCTGAAATGTAGGAGTGGGCAAGCCCAGGGCGTGCTGAGGTTGCTGTGTGAGAGCTAGGGAATCGGGGCTGGCATTGCTGAGCGAGGGGGAGGGGGCCGATTACAGACCTCTCCCTGGTTTACTGGTCACGGCTAAGCCTGTGACCTTCGGGCTCCTCATCCATCAACCTTATCTGAGTCCGGCCTTTACCCTGCCTTCTCTGTCAGCCCCTGGCCCTAAACCTGTTGCTGAGCTGGGCTGGGTTGGGCTGGGCTGGGCCTTGGGCCCAGGGCAAAGGGTACAGGACTGGACCCACCTCTCGGTGCCGCCAACCTCCCTGTAGCCCTGTGGTGGGGTCAGAGGAGACACGTTGTTGCTCTGTGACTGTACCCTGTACCCATTCCTTCCCCGGTCACTTCCATCTCTTTGTGGGAGCCAGGAGCCCAGTCAAACATGGAGAGAGCAACAGTGCTTGTCCAGTACCTCAGCCGGCGGCCAGTGGAGCCCAACGTCAGATTGGGTGAGGGAGCCCGGAGCTGGGGTTTGGGTGGATGGCGTAGAGCACGGTCTGTCAGAGCTCCAGCTTTGGATGGGGTTAGAAGACCAAAGACCTTTGGCCTAGAAGCCAGGCCGAGGGACAGTGTTTCTGGTTGCACGACCTTGCCTTCCCTTGACAGTTGCCCAATTCCTTTGTCAATGGCCCTTGCTTGTTCCTCCCCAAATGGCTCCCACTCCCTGTGTGCTTCCTGGGAGCCCCACTGATTGCTCTGGAAGGGGGTAATAAACACCCTTAAGATCGTGCCACCCAGCCATTGTGAGGATTAAAGGGGTCAGTCTTCCGGAAGGCGCGAGGCGCGGCAGCTGGCCTGTGGCACTGCCCAGCGCAGCCTGGTTCTGCTTCACAGGCCCTGCTAGAGCAGGCCATGCTCAGCACAGTGTCCTGGGGGCTCCGGGTCAAGGCCAAGCCTGTCCCAGAGCTCTGCGTGTGGCCCTCACAGATCTTGTCCTGGAAGTCCAAGTTGCCACTGCAGACCATCATGCGGCTGCTGCAGGTGCTTGTCCCTCAGGTGGAGAAGATCTGCATTGACAAGTGAGTCTGGAGGCTCCGGGGGTAGGTGGCCCTGGAGAGGGGCCAGCCAGGCTTGGGGTGGTGTGACGGTGGCACAGGTCTCCATGAGCATTCTGGAGGCCCCACCTTTTTCTCTAGGGGCCTGACGGATGAATCTGAGATCCTGAGGTTCCTGCAGCATGGCACCCTCGTGGGACTCCTGCCTGTGCCCCACCCGATCCTTATCCGAAAGTACCAGGCCAACTCAGGCACTGCCATGTGGTTTCGCACCTACATGTGGGGTGTCATCTACTTGAGGTAGGCCCTGTGAGGGGCAGGGAAGGTACATGCCAGGGTGGCTGTGGATGTCCATCTGAGGACTGCCCACCTGGGACATAGCTCTGGGCTCCTCCACAGTGGGGCTGATGCCAACCAATCCATTTGAAGATGAGCGCGTCACCCAGAGTGGGGACATCGGGATGGGTGGGGACCTTGTAGCTACCTAGCTCCTTTGCTTCAAGGTGCCCCTTCTAGAAGGTGACAGCCCGCTCCCTCTACAGGAATGTGGACCCGCCCATCTGGTACGACACCGATGTGAAGTTGTTTGAGATCCAGCGGGTGTGAGTGAGGATGGGGACCGGAAGGAGTAGGGCCAGGAAGGCTGGTCCTAGACCCCAGTGCTCCCCTGACCCATTGTTCCAAGCTTTAAAGGACCTACATCAGTAGAGTGGATGGGCCTGGATGGCAGGTCCCAGGTACCCACTGTGCTGGACACAATAGGGAGGAAGAAGACGCACCCCTGCCCTCCACGCTGTTCTAGGAGCGTTTGTCTTCAGAGACCTGAGTCCCACCACGCCCTGTCCACACTGGCTCCTCCCTCAAGAGCTGCTCTCATGCTGCCCTGCTCCTAGACATTGCAAGCTCACTGTGCCCTAATAGGTTTTCCCCAGAAGAGGAGCCGTGGGCTGTCCCTTGGGACACCTGGTCACGGTGAAGAAAGCCCTGGCTCCCTAGCCTAAGGCTACCGTGCCCGGCCCTCTCCTGGCCAGAGCCCTGGGGAAAGAGAGGCTGAGGTGCTGGCCAAGGAGGCTGGGGGCTGGCAGCTTACAAAGCAAGACTGGTGAGTGTGCTTTAGGGGCCTGGGGCGCGGTGTCAGGGTCCCCTACTGTCCTTGGGCCTGACTGGTGGGGTCTGAAGGATGTCAGTGTCCCTGCCCTGCCAGGGTTGGGGGGTACCACACTCTGGCAGCCCTGGCCCTGGCCTCTGGGTCTCCTCGCCCCACCCACCCGTGTCAGTACAATCTCTGCTCTGTACAATCGGCCACCACACACAATAAAATGTCCCTCTCTGTGTTGTGCCTCTTATTTCAGGGCAGCCGGGGACTCTATGCCCCAAAGTTCATACCCAGAGGGCTCTTGCCCTATGACTGAGACATTCTCTGTCATTTGGCAGAAAAGGGTATAGCACTGCAGGATTGAACTTCGTCACCCGGTGTTTGGCCGTGGCTACCGAACCCACATAAAACCCACACAGGAGAGGCCAAAGGCCTGACTAAGTTGTTTGTTTTGTTTTGTTTTTGCATGGCCTTAGGTAGCGGGGTCTGGGCCATCATCCCTGGGCTTGGCAGTGTGTGGCTTCGTGGGAGTAGGGGGATTTCAGGAAGGGCAGGGCCAGGGCCACACTCTTTGTGCCTTGCCCTGAACATCTTTGTTCTGGGCTCAGAGAGAGGGATGAGTGCTGGTGTTGTCTGCTTGCTCACCTTCCTGCCCATGCAGTGGTTCAGAGGACCAGGCAGGCCTGGGCACTGGGCAGGCAGAGGCCACAGTGATCACCCACAGTGAGCCAGTTGCAAAAATGTCCCTGAGGCTCTGTTCCCAGAGATGGTGCTAGCAGAGGGAGGTCAGGGCTGTACACGCCTAATCTCTTCCTGCCTCTCTCTGGACCAGACAGACTATCTGGTGTGGACCACTCCTGGCAGAGGAACGGGGCTGTCCTGCTTGAGAGGACCATTCTTCTTACCACACCTGGAGTGGTAGTTCTGTCCCCAGGAACAAAAATGCCACAAAGCCTGAATGCAATCGATCAAACAAACAGAGTTTATGGAAGCAGGAAAGAGCTGTTGAACCCTGCCTGGCAGCTAATTAATGAGCTCATTAGGAGATAGGGTGTGTGGGAAAGGAGGCGGGGCTGCTGTGTTGGGTTCTGAGTTCCCGTAGGAGTTCTCCAGGACACCCAGGATTACTCCCTTCCACTGGAGTAATCAGCCCCTTTCCAAACCCCAGACTCCATGATGCCACACTGGCCCTCACAGACAGTAGCCTTTTCCAGTCACCTGGGTACAGCCATAGCTACATGGACTGTTGTGAAGAGGCTCTGGCCAGGCTTATGCTCAGGCTCCACTTCCAAGGCCTGCCCTTGGTTTTGAACTCCAGGCAGTACCCTCCCCCTCAGTCAGGAGGAGGAGAGGTCACTTTGGGAGCCCCAGGCAGGTTTCTGTGATGTGCTGTGTCTGCCCAGATAGGCCGTGCTTCCTTTCTGCCTTGGCGCTTTGGTTCCTGCTGTGGTTGGTTTCGTTGGGCACTCAGGCCCCCAGGTAGACTTCCACCAGTCCCCCAACAGAGTGCATGCGATAGAAGACCCCCAGAGGCAGGCCGAAGTTGACAATGGTGAACCAGGTCCTGTAGCCGTAAAAATCCTTTTCCAGCCCATTCTCAAACTCAGGGTGTATGCCGAATGCAGGCATCATCCACAGCTGGGGAGAGAGAGGGGCTTCCGGGTGAGGGAGGGGCTCTCCCAAACCTTAAAATGCTGAACTAGAAGCAGCAGTTAGTTACCTGCAGCACAGTTCCCTCTCCCTCATCCTGGGGCTTTCAGGGCAAGGTCCTCAGCCCTGGGGACTTACCGAGGCTAGGCTGAGCCACAGAGGGCCGGCTGTCTCATATGTAGCATTTGGCAATCTATTCGGACGAGTTGTGCCGTTTGTGCTGTAAGCCCTGAGCTCAGGCTTTGCTATTTCTGCAGGTTACAGCCACCTGCATCTCTCCTGCTCCCCTGTGAGAATTCTATCCATTTGCCAAAGCCTAGACGAGCCTTATCCGCCTTCCAGAAACACACGTTGGCTCTTGGGATACGTGCTTTTTCCGTCTCTGAACTCCTGACACGGCTTAAAGCCAATTTATCACTTCTTCTCTGCATAGAGCAGCTGCTTCACATCTGGGCTGTGTTTTCAGCTCTTTTAGAGGTTTCCAGCCAAACAACCCTGAGTTGTCCCATATCTGCCACTTACAGGTTGTGAGAGCTGGGACCGATGAGACAACATATGCTTTAGTTTGTCCAGGGGGTGGGGGATGGACAGTAACACTGCCTGTCATTTGGAGGTACAGCGATGATTAAAGGAGGTGTGGAGATAGTGCATAGACCTTTGGGCCTGCTACTTAGCAGCCAACAGATGCTAAGAGACCAATGCCAGCCTCCAGTTCTACTAGGGATCAATAGAAAACAAGCAATTCTGGGCTGATCTTTTGGCCAAATTCAATGGTCATTGAGTTCAGTGGACATTTTTCTAACAGGCTCACTGGCACCTCCCCCACCAAGACTGGAAGCTTCTGGGGGCCAGAGCTGCACACATTTGTAAAGAGGGCTGTGCTATAGCTGATCACATCAATTCTTGCCAGGCAGCTTGAAGGGAGCTGCTCCAGATACTCCTGGCTCTCAAGCACCATCAAGCTAGCTAGAGGCGAGTGGCTTCCTACGAAAGAGGCTCTGGGTCCCCACAGCACCCCCACACCCAGGAGTTTCTGCCTAGACACTCACCGTGATATTACAGAGGATGAGGAAGAGGGAGATCTCCTTCAGTATCCTTCGTTTCCAGTTGAGGTGGCTATAGGAGTGGATGTAAGCCCTCGAGGCTCTCCGTAGGTCCTGGCCCAGCTCCCGCAGGGAGCCTCTTCGGGGCAGCTCGGCATCCTGCTTCCCCATCGCGTCTGGGAGCACAGGCTCCCAGAGGGGGCGACGGTGCAGGCCCTCGATGATGAAGAGGTTCTGGGTGATGTGCTGCAGGATCAGCAGCAGTGAGTAGGCCAGGATGAGCTGGTTGAGCAGCTCGTGTGGCTGAGTGGCCACGATAGCCACGATGGAGAAGTAGGCAATGCCCATCTGGCCCAGCGCGGCGCCCATCAACAGCACCACATCCAGGCTGCGGGTGGGGTTCTTGAGCGTGTCCAGTTCTCGCTCCTCCAGCCCATGCATGGCCGTGCCTGCCAGGCACGCCAGGCTCATGGCGGGCAGCACAACCACGTAGAATGCGTAGTAGAGAGTGAAGTACTGGCGGGCTATGTCAGGGCCACTTGCCTCGATCTGGAAGAGCACAAAGACGCACACACCAGCCACCAGCGCCAAAACGCCCAGCAGTGGCCCAAAGATGGCCCCATGCAGCCGGAAGGGTGGTCTGTTGGGATGGGCACCTGAGTGGCTGGTCAGATGGCGGCCCACGTTCTTCCACATGACAAAGAGCACCGCACAGCAGATGAGGCAGTACTCAGTGCTGAAGGGGTAGAGCATCAAGTAGCCCTTCCGGAAGACCTCGCACACTGTGGCGTTGAGGCACATGCAAGTGTTGGTGTCGTTACCTGAGAGGGGGCAGGGCAGGAGGAGACAGCAACTCAGGCAGGCCCTGCACTGAAAAGCCTGTGGCACTGATCACTCTCACCCATCTCCCGGGGAATACTGGATTTGGGCAGGACCCAGCCAGATGTTTGCTTTACAGATGTGGAAACAGCTGAGGCTGGAGCATAGAGATCGAAGATCACAAAATGATTACTCTTTTTACAAAGGGATTCAAGGCTCTAGGTGCCAAACTTTGATTAAAACAAAACCATTTCAGACATGCTCTTCCTGACTCTAAGCATCACCTCCACATGCTGCTTGGTTGGCAGAGCAAATCTGCCATTTGAAATAAGAAATCAGGCCGCCACGCCTGAATGCAGTGACTGGCCTCAGCAGAACACACTGGGGTAATTAGAAGTCAGCTCCTCTGGAGGAGGGCACGCTGTCGCTGGGGCACATGGGTGCCAAAACGCCTGAGCTCAACCCAAGTCAGGCTAGCACGCAGTTCTAGGAAGAGCAGGGGAGAGGGACGGAGCTAAATGCCACCACTGCAAAGCAATTGGAAAACCTCAAGGCCGATTTGAAAAGGAATCTTTACCAGAGACTGGAGAGATGACTCAGTGGACCGTCCCTGCAGAGGACCCAGGCTCTGTTCTCAGCACACACATCAGGTACTCACAACTACCTGTAACTCAGGTTCCTGGATCTGATGCCCTCCTGCCTCTGCAGACACCTACACTCATGGGCGCGTGTGTGCGCACACACACACAAAATTAAGAATAAATTTTTTTTTTGATTTTTCTGTGTAACAGCCCTAGCTGTTCTGAAACTAACTCTGTAGTCCATACTTTCCTCAAACTCACATCTACCTCTGTCTCCCAAGCGTTGGGGTTAAAGGTCTGTGCCACCGCCACCCAGCAAAATAAATTATTAAAAAAAACAGAATGTTAACCAAAGTGCCACGTGTGGTGACACACACCTGCAATTCCAGAGCTTGGGAGACCAAGGCAGAAGGATCTCAAGTTCAAGGCTAGTCTGGACTACATAGTTAAACTCTGTTTCAGAAAGTCAAGGGTTAGGAATGTGGCTCTATGGTAGATCTTTTGTCTAACATAAAACCCTGGGTTTGAACCATTATATTGCAAAGCAACAAACACACAAACGAGAACTTTAACTTGGAATAGTAGCTCACACCTATAACCCCAAAACTTGGGAAGCTGAGGCAGAAGAATTGGGAATTTGGGGTTAGCCTTGGCTAACCTGTCTCAAAAAAAAAATGTAATTCACTATGTTGTATATTTGTATTTATGTGTGTGAATGTTTGATGTTGATTTGTCTTCCTTAACTCTTTCTCCACCTAATGTTATAGACAGGGTCTCTCACTGATCCTGGAGCTCAGTGTTTTGGCTAAACTGACGGGCCATTGAGCCCCTGGACTTGCCCAGTAGTAATGAATGGAAGCCACGGGTGTGGCTCAGTGGCAGTGTTTGCCTAGCATGAATGAGGCTCTGTTCCAAACCCCTAGCCGCAGACATACAAACACACATCCATGATGTCACTGGACCAAAGCTCCCTCTTTGCACTTTTTGTGCAAAGTGCAAACAGAATGTAAGGGATGGCCACAACACGCAGACATGCCATGATTCATGCTTTGGGTGTGTGAATGCATGAGAGCTGGTGCACACAGGTCAGGATGCCAGCTGTGGGTGGGGCAGACACATAGGTGTGACCAAATCCCACAGGGTGCAAGCTCCCCACGTGGATTTATGGGATGTTGCTTCAAAGGGCGGATCATATAGACTCAGGATTGGCCAGATGGGATGACCGAGGGAGAGCTGTCTGCCCACAAGTCTCCTGTCCCTCCTGGCATGTTTAGATATTCAGATTGCATTAGTGTAGCATTCCTTTCTGCCCGAAAGACCTTTTAGCTTCATACAAGGAAAATACTAATGTAATGGGTGGGTGCTTGCCTGAAAGACTTCTCGGTAGCCAGCTCAGCCAGGATTAGTGTCTGGCTTGCTGGCAGCAGCATGGCCATAGGGAGTAGAACAAGAGGTACCAGTTCCTGATGGAGTATGAAGGGGACCACTGACACAATGCACTCTGTGTGTGTGTGTGTGTGTGTGTGCACGCAGTGACACAATGCACTGTGTGTGTGTGTGTGTGTGCATGCACTGACACAATGCACTGTGTGTGTGTGTGTATATACACGCAGTGACACAATGCACTGTGTGTGTGTGCACGCACTGACACAATGCACTGTGTGTGTGTGTGTGTACGCAGTGACACAATGCACTGTGTGTGTGTGTGTGTATGTATGTGTGTGTGTGTATATATATATATACATATATACACGCAGTGACACAATACACTGTGTGTGTATGTGTGTGTGTGTGTGCACGCACTGACACAATGCACTGTGTGTGTGTATATATATATATACGTATATATACGTATATACATATATATATATACGCAGTGACACAATGCATTGTGTCTGAATGTACATGTGTGTGTGCGTGTGCCCATGCACATGTGTGCACACATATATAGAGACCAGAAGACGCCCAAGAGGGTGTAGTACCTTAGGAAATATCTGCTTCTTTTTTTGTTTTTGTGTTGTTTTGTTTTGCTTTTGAGACAGTCTCTCATTAGCCAACAGTTCACCAATTAGGATGGCTGGTGAGCCCTAGGGATCTGTCAGGCTTTGCACCATGCATGGTCTTTTCTTTTCTCCTTCCTTCCTTCCTTCCTTCCTTCCTTCCTTCCTTCCTTCCTTTCCTTTCCTTTCTTCTTTCTTCCTTTCCTTGTTTCTTTTTTTTGATGGGCTCTCACTGTGTGGCTCTAGCTGACTTGGAACTTACTATGTAGACTGGACTGTCTTTGAACTCACAGAGATCTGCCTGCCTCTGCCTTCCAAACACTGTGTGGATTAAAGGGGTGTGCCACAATGCCCAGCTATGCCTAGCTTTTTTAATGTGAGCTCTCAGGGAGCAAACTCAGATCCCTGTGCTTGTGTGACAAGACTGTGTAGCCGGAGCCACACTTTTCTGTTTAACAATGATCTGCCTATGCTTGGTCATAGGCAGATGTTGCTTCGGCAGATGTGCTCCCCACTTCAAACTGTGTTGTGGGAGTGTGTAAAAGGGATGGGGGAGGTTCTGGTCCCCTTTGTACCTGAGAACTTTTCCATGAGGGCGTCGAGCTCCGCCTCAATCTCACGGTGCATGGAGTCATTGGTCACAGCCAAAACCCACAGCAGCAGATTTGTGGCCAGGGTCAGCATGAGGCCACACCTGGAGGAAGGACCACACGCTGCTCACACACACAGCTCACGCAGCCCGGACAGCTCCGGTGTGTGAGCCGTCCTCACCATCCTCGCCCTATCCTCGCCATTCACTGCTCTGGGGGTGACAGCAGTCTCAGAAGCAGATCTCCAGTGGTGGTAGGATTTTAGGATCCCTTAGAGGTCACTGAGGATGCATCCCTCACTAATTCACAGCTCCAGGCTCCCCCAGAGGGTGCTGGAAACAGAGAGCCCCAGGAGACTGCAGCTGGGGGCGTGTCTTACCTGGTGAAGTTGGTCTGCACCTGAACACAGTCTTTGCAATGTCTCCAGAGCACCCAAGTCTGAAAGAGATAGGTCCTTGAGCCCAGGTACCAGTGGTGTGATGCCACATAGAGTGAGAGCACCTGAGGGGTGTGAGTGTGTGTGTGTGTGTGTGTGTGTGTGTGTGTGTGTGTGTGTGTTGGAAGACTCCATAAGGAAGCCTGGGCTGCAATCTCAGCTTTACCATTTCCTTTTTCTGTGTGGCATTGGGCCAGAGGTAAACATTTGTATGCGGTGGCTGTGGGGAGGGGCTCAGTCACCCCTGTTTGGGTGAGGGAAATAAGGGTAACATGAATACAGCATAGCAGAGACCCAACGATGTAGAAGCAAGCGTCTCTGGGAGTTGGGTTCAAGAATATGCAGACACATACAGATGAACATGTTTACAGGTGTCTACATCTGGGAGACGGGTATGTGCGGAGGTGTGCATGTGCACAGGAATGTTATGTGGGTATGCACACATGGAGGTGGGCTATTATTGCTGTGTGTCTACACCCTGGTGGATGGAGATGTTACCTATGTGGCTGCTTTCAGTATAGGTTGGGTGGCACATGTGTCCCCAGAGGTATGCGGGTGTGAGAAATCCATCACCTGAACACTCATGAAGATGATCTCGATGACCGGAAAGATGAGTTCCACTTCTGACTTGCAGTGAATGTGGCTCACGTCATAGCCCATGCGAAACACATTCAGGCAGATGGTACAGCTGCCGAAGAGCACCAGGGAGCCTGGCCGGGAGAGGATGGCCAGGTGTCTACGGTGGGCATGGACACTGGCTCCTGAACAGGCTCTCCTTCCCCAGCATTGTCCATCCCCCAGCTCTGAGCACTCACCTCTCACCCAAATGGGTCCTGCGTGAGGGTCACGGTACAGCACTGCGTGGGGCTTCCGTGTGGTGCCCACTGTGTAGTACAGGAGCCACAACAAGGACAGGGCCTTCAGTGCAGCCAGCAGGATCCACACATCACCCAGAGTGACAGACACATTGTTGAAGATCATGCTACAGATGAATGCTCCACCCAGGAATACCACATTGAGGGCCAGGAGCCCTGAGAAGAGCTGCCCGGCCTTCTGGGCCTGACGGTCTCTCCTCAACAGCAGGGAGAAATGCCGCGCTAGCCAGGACTTCTGCTTCGGAGGACACGGGAGCCCTGTGGACTTGGTTACCATGCCTGCTTGGTCATAGGCAGGTGCTGCTTCGAGGGTCTCTGTTTCTGAGGATGGCATGGGTGCAACCTCGGCAGGGGCTGGAGAGGGAGAGAAAGTAAGCAGACTGACTGACAAGGGGACCTGGGTTGGAGTCCGTCCCCGCGCCTAATGTCTATGCAATGAGAGCATACTACGGAGCCCTTCTAGCAGAGTCACTCAAGCTGTCCCATATCCCTTATGGGACCCAAGGTTGAGACACCAACATACATATACATATATAAGACCTTTATGCTGCACATGAGCATACAAGGTTGTTTTGAATATGCTGAGAGCCACCTTCCCCTCCTCACCCATGACTAGGGCACCCCACTTCTCAACTCAGTGCCTCCTCCTGCAGTGGGATGGAGAATGGCTTTGTCCAGGCATCAGGGGTCACTTGAGTACTGTCCTGTAACCAGGCACTTTTTTCAGCGCTGGAACTTTTCATCAGCAAAAGTCAGTGTGAACATGCTAGTCTATAGAGAATGAAACCAGGAGGCTGGGGCTGCCTCCCTGAAGGTGGGGTGTGGCTGCCTGCAGGGCTGTGTTGAGTCTGGGCTTGCTGGGAAAGAATGCTGTGGTCTGGAATGATCCTCTCTTAGGGGCACTGGAGTATCTGTAGGTGCAGGCAAGGTCTAGATGACACCCACTGGGTTCACAATAGTTCCTTCTGGGGGCGGGATGAAGGGACTGAAGCCCGGAAGAGAGAGAGTTCCCTCTAGCTTCTCTGTTCTTAAATGCACTTAACAAATGCCAGGTGGTGGCGGCTCACACCTTTAAGCCCAGCACGTGGGAGGCAGAGGCGGGTGGATCTCTGTGAGTTCAAGGCCAGCCTGGTCTACACAGTGAGTTCCAGGACAGCCAGGGCTGTACAGTGAAACCCTGCCTTGAAAAACCAAAACAAATTACCAATATAACTAAAATGTGTCTTAAAACTCATCAAGGTTTGGAAGAAAAGCTCCGTGATTGATTTGTCAAGTCTGCCATGTGTGTGGAGTGGGTAAGGACCAGCATGAACGCCATGCACTTGACTTTGACTGCTCCAACTTCCATCTGCTCCCACTCTACTCCTGGCTGTCCCATGAATGGACCCAAGCAGCAAGAGGACACTACTCTTTCCCTGCTCGTTGGAAGCTTTCTCTCTGGCCACCCACTGTCACCACTGACTAAGGCCCACTTTTGGGCCACCCAATCTGCAGTGCTGTCCCTTGAGGCCACTCTGGGCCACTGCTCCTCCCCAGTGGGACTGAGTTGCAGCAGAGAAGGCAAAGCTACTCCCAGCTCCCGGCCCCACTGCCCCAATGGCTCTTGGGAGAGCTCCCGCATCCAGGCATTCTGGCCTAATTTTCATGTCCCTAGCCGGTTTCTGTACTCACATCTCTTAGCAGAGAGCCGGATCCCATCTCTTCTGTGGTCCAGACTATGCATGCCATCAGACCCCAAACCTGCCCATTCCAGCTTGCACACTGCCTGCCTGCAGCCCTTCCTCCTTTCTTTTATCTCGTTCTCTCCTTCTTGGTCTCCCTCTTCTTAGCTTGCTTTCTTTATCGTCTGGAGCTCAAGATGGCCACGAACTCTCAGTTTTCCTGCCTCCGGCTCCCACGTGCTGGGATTATGCATACCTGTGCATTCCTATACCTCTAGGCCTGCCTGGCTACTTTGGAGCCCACCTGTTCTCTCCTGGACTGGCCTTCCTGCCCATGGTGAGCGTCTCCTACTGAGAACCCTGCAGAGACAGCCAGTTGCCCTCAGTATAAAGTCCAAGGCCTATGGGGCCCTACTGAGTGAGAGGAGGCAGTGTGTACGGGGGGCGGGGGGGGCTGGTGCACACAGTGCTCAAAGAAGGGTGGCCGCCGCCGCCTCTGCTTCCTGCGCCTGCCTTTACTTACCTCCCCAGCCCCAGCTCTTCTCCGCATGGGAGTTCCCAGAAGGCTCTCCACTCCTGCTCACCTCCCAATCTTTGGGCGCCCCGCTCTTTGTCTATGATTCCCACCGTCTTGCTCTTTGGTGACTCTAGCTGGTCCTTTAGAACTTCTCCAGGCTGGGCGAGGGTCCCTCCTTGCCAGCCTCCCCCAGCCTCCCTTGCACATTGCATTGCCCAGCATGCTCTCTCTTCATTAAGGAGCTTTGCTGTCTGTCCCTCAAGGCCCCGCTAGGAGATGCTCACCACACTGGCCCTCACCACAGCCTCTCTGGGGCCCTATTTTCCCACACACACCCTGAACAATACCAGAGAACTGATAACTTCTGATGTTCTCTGTTGGGCAGTGAAGTGCTAAACTTTGACCCACTTTCAGGACTTTATAAACACGTTTCTGTCCTTTTCCAGTCCATCCTGTCATCCTTGGGGACAATTCTACCCCCCCCCACAGGCCCTGGCCACAGCCCTGGCTCCCCATGTCCGTTCAAACCTAAATAGAGGTCTCCATGCTTTCTGTGTGGCCTCTTGGCTCCCTTTCCTGCTGTGCTTTCTCTTCTGCCTGCCAGCTCGCCCATGACCTCCTCCAGCCATCTTCATGGAAAGCCTTCCCTCTGCCCAAGCAGGCAGGTGGCTACTTTGTTGGGCCGCTCTTCGGCTGAACATGAGTGTGCATCACCCAGAGCTGGAACTCCTCCTGGCCAGAGATGGGATTCTGCTCCATTCACCTCTCCAAATCTAGCAGTCCTAAAACCAGCCAGTTTCCTCTGGACCCTGGCTGCTTCTTGAGGGGGATTTCAGCACCAGAGCTGCGGACAGAGACCCTGCTGCCCCTTAACTCTTTCCATCCTGGTTCAGCCGAGGAGGCGGCCCAGATGGTTATCTTTTTATCTCCCTCACCCAGGACACCTCCCTGCTCCCTGGCTGCCAGTCCTGGTGGCCCCACCTCACCTGCCCCACAATCAACCCTCCCTCCCTTCCCCACTCCCTACTGATCAAGAGCCCAGATGGCATTTAGCATCTCTGTAATCTTGGCCAAGCTACTGAGGTTCTGTTGTCAGTGTCCTTGTCTGTCTGTGAAATGAGCGAGAAGCTAAGGGATGATAATGCCCGGTGCTCAACAAATCTCGCGGTTAGCACTCTATCTAGCCCTCATTCCCCTTCTCAGAGCCTTGTGCATGCCAGGCTCGCGCAGTACCACAGAGCTACACTGCCAGCTCAACAAATTCTTGAATGAATAAGTGAAAGAATGAATACATGATACCTACCTCAGGAGTTTTGTCGGGATTTAATAATATGACACACGAAAATACACGAAGAACCGTGCCTGGTAGATATTTTAACTTCCCTACAGATCAAGGTCCTAGGGGGACTGGAAGATTGGAGTTTTCACTCAGACTGCAGGCCGTGGAGGAGGAAGTGTGTGGGGACCCTGGAGAACACAGTTCCAGGTCCTCTCCCTCCAAAGGGCTTGCACTCTGAGGGTTTCCCCTGCTCCCAGCCTGTGGTTCAGTGCCCCACCAGCGGCTATCAAAGGGGCAAGTATGGTTCACTGCCAGGTAAGGTATGAGGGTGGACATCAAAGGGTCCAGGAGAAGAGCTAGAACTAATGCGCTTGAAACCAGCTAGAACTCCGCCATCCTTGGCACACCTCTCGGCACGACGCCATTCCAAGGGAGGTCCTAGACACCAAACTGGTTTATGGGTCTCGTTCAGAGGCGGGCGATGAAAGAAGACGAACCGTCGTCGGGGCGACAGGGCCAAAAGCGAAGGACCAGCTCCGTGGGAGGCTGAGGAGCAGGCCCGGAAGCTTCGGGATTTTGTTCTGAGCCGAGGGAGAGAGGTCTGGGCAGCCCCAACACTGTACATATTTTTTAAGCAACCATCAATCCAGGTTTCTGGATTCTTTCAAGCCTAGGCACCTTCTTTGGGCTGTGAGGACCCTTGAGCCCGAGGGTGAAGTAGAGAGGAGGAGGTGGGCGCCGAACCAGAGTTGGGGTGCACAATACAGGGGGGACAACCTCGGGCCGCCCCACTCACTCTCCCCTCTCTTCCCAGTCCTTGTAGCCCCCGGCTCATGAACCCCACTTTGGAGGAGTGAGTGTGAGCAGTCAGCTGCCCCCGGGCCCTCGGGGATGGGGAGGGGTCCCAGCTCGCGCTGGGGAGCCCTACCTGAGGTCTGCGAAGCCATCGACGCGGGCTCCCCAACGCCGGAATTGCAGCGCGTATCCTCCGTCCAGGTGAGGTCCCAGGAGCCCTGGGGCAGATGCCTCGACGTCCTTTCCTCCCCGCCACCACCCCGCGAGACTGCGCAGCCGCCGCTCGGGCTCCAAGGCCCATCGATTTTTCTGTTGACTTTGGGAATCTCATTAATCCCTCGTTAATTACTCCGCCGGGGGCTCGGGCACAGGTCGGGCAGCCAATGGCGAGGCGGCTGGGAGTGGGGGCGTGGCAGGAGGCGGGGTCTGCGGGGTCTGAGTGGGGCCAGTCCCTAAAGTATATTGGGGTGTTTTGTCCTCAGCCTCGCTCCGGGAGTTTGCTGTCTTCAGGCTACCCTCGCCTGTGGCGTCTGAGCTGTGAATGGGACCCTCTTTTCTCCGGGTCCAGGTCGTCTCGTTTCCACACCCTACCTGGCTGACTTATCTCCAATAGTGGACTCTCGAACGCTCTCTCTGCCTTACATCAAATCTAAAGATAGAAGAGACCCAAGGTGGGAGATTGGATTGGAAGGCGCGGGGAAGGGGGGAGCAGTCTTTAGGGACTTCTCTGGTCCTCCTCTTTTCCTCTCCCTTCCCTCTCCGCCGCACATCCCCACCACCCCCAGCCTCAGCCTCAAAGACCTGCGGACCTCATTCTCACACTGTCGTGGTACCCCGCCACCCCGATGCCACCACTTCCAGCGCGGTCCAGGCCTTTCTCTCCCTCCCTTCCGGCTGCGGGGTCTCCATTCCAATCTCTGAGTCTCACAAAAGGGCTGGCGCTGGTGAGATGGCTCAGTGAGTAACAGCTCAGTGGCTCCTGGGTTCCATCCCTAGGATCCGTAAGGTGGAGGGAGAGAATTGATTCTGCAAATTGTCCTCTGACCCCCCGCTGGTACACACAGCACAGCAGGTGAACACACACATGTACAGAGAAATTAAAATGTAATAAAAATTTAAAACAAACAAACTGAGGGATGCACACTTGTAATCAACAGTACTTGGGTGGGGGGTACAGCCTCCCGGAGTTAAAGGTCATCCTTGGCACATAGGGAGTTAGAGGCCAGCTGGACTCCATGAGACCCTGTCTCAAAAAAACAAGACAAAACAAAACACAACAACAAAACCAACTCTGTCCCTCTAGCCCTCTCGATTTTGGGTTTCCTCCCTTCACCCCTGTACACGGCTGCGGCTGAGTGGAAGTCTTGTGGCTTTGGAGGGGTCCCTAAAGGACCCAAGCAGAGTGAGTAATGGAAAACCTCTGGGGGTAAGGACTCCCCCAACTTCCCTTAAGCTGGAACGGCCTCTTATATCTATACTAAGAACTCATGCTCTCCCTGTTGTTCCTGAGATGTTTGAAGGGGAAACGTCTGCCGCTTAGGGTTAATGGGTCCAGGATCAGGAGGGAGGATTGCCTCCTCTAGCTGTATACACAGGAGAGGAACAATGGCTGGCAACAATCCACTGCGTATTTCCCAACAGCAAATAGAGGGGACTTTGAATGCTCCCAACACACATATACAATGTTCTCAGTCTGAGGCAACCATTATGCCAGCACGCAGATCCGATCCTGACACCCTGTACTCTGCAATGTACAGGCCACACAGCTGGGATTAGAGAAGGAGCCAGTCATTTCCCTGCACACCAACAATTACCACATATCAATTAAAAAATGTTACTAACAGCTGGGCGGTGGTGGCGCACACCTTTAATCCCAGCACTCAGGAGGCAGAGGCAGGCGGATCTCTGTGAGTTCGAGACCAGCCTGGTCTACAGAGCTTGTTCCAGGACAGGTTCCAAAGCAATACAGAAAAACCTTGTCTCACCTCCCCCCTCCCCGCAAATGTTACTAATAACTACAAAAACCCCTACTGCTTATAAGAGAGAAGTCTGAGGGCTGGGGAGACAGCTCAGTCGGTGAAGTGTTTGTCACGGAAGTGTGAAGACCTGATTTGGCTCCCCAGTAAAACGCTGGGTGCAGGCACACATTTATAATAAAAGGGTCCGGAGAACACGTAACAGAAGGGCCAGGAGGGTCCTAGCCCTTAGTGGTGGTAGTTGTGCTGATTTGGTGAGCTCCCCATGAGAAACCCTGTCTTACATGATACAGGCAGGATCAAAGCACTTGTGCAGATCCCCAGCATTCACATAGATGGTGGCTTGTTTGTCCTTCCAGCCTTGGAAAGCCCCAGGGTTAGTGGGCTACCAAGACTAGCCATAAAGCGGAGACAGGATCCCCAGGGTTAGTAGGGAGTCAAGATTAGTTGTATAAAGTGAGCTCAGAGAATATGATGAAAATGGAATGGTGGGTGATTCCTGACACCAACTTCAGGGCTCCACATGTACACACACACTCACACACACACTCACACACACAATACACTCACACACACACTCACACACACACTCTCACACACTCTCACACTCACTCACACACTCACACACACTCACACACACTCACACTCACTCACACACACACTCACACACACAATACACTCACACACATACACACTCACACACACACTCACACACTCACTCACACACACTCACTCTCACACACACTCACACACACACTCACACTCACTCACACACACATACCACACACACACACCACACACACCACACACACACCACACATACACACTCACACACACACTCACACTCACTCACACACACATACCACACACACACACCACACACACCACACACACACACCACACATACACTCACACACACATACACACACACACACACCACACATACACTCACACACACATACACACACACACTCACTCACACACACACTCACACACACATACACACACTCACACACACACTCACACACACGCTCACTCACACACACACACTCACACACACACACCACACATACACACACACACACACACACACACACACACACACACACACATACACACACACACACACACACACACACTCACACAGATAGATAGGCTCTGGCTCTTTCTATCTATGAGCCTCACTTTTCTTCCTTGTAAAGCATGAACTTTAGATGAAATCAGTCTTCCCTAACTTCTGCTGTGTCATAGAAAGACAATCGGATCCATGGTCACTCTGTTGGCCCCTCCCAGTCACTCTGTCATCCACTGTCCAGAAAATCCACATCTTGGACTGAACTCAGCCAGGCTCGCCCACCAAAAAGGTGCATGTCTGAAAACCTTGAACCTTTCCAGCTCAAACCCTCATGTTCCTCTCTCGGCAAGGCAGCCGAGACAAGAATCGGGGACAGAAGTGTGGTCACAGGTTTATTGATTCCCAGCTCCAGACAGTGCACAGGCCGCACAGCTGGGATTAGAGAAGGAGCCAGGATGGTTTCCAGAGCCTGTCTGGTCCTAGGGGATGCTTCTGGAAGTCATTTCCCTGCCTTGGTCTCCCCAGGCCCCAAGGTCATGCAGGAGTAGATGGGCGGGCACATCTGGATTTTGATTTAAAAATTTATCCTGGAAAAATAAACTTTGGTGAAAATTCCAGTCTGGGGCAGGTAGGGAGTGAGAGCCAGCCTGGTTCGCCCCCAGAGGTGCTGGGGTTCCTCTGCCTTGCCTCTGTGTGGAGCTTCAGGACAGCACGTAGACCTCCAGCAGACTGGAGACAGCGTGCATTCGGTAGAAGATGCCAAAAGGCAGGCAGATGTTGACGATGGCTGCCCAGAGGGAGTAACCATAAAAGTCCACCTCCACGGTATTGCTGAAGTGCGGGCGGGCGCCGAAGGCTGGCATGATCCACAGCTGTGGGGGAGAGGGATACTTCAGGAGCCTGCTCGTGACATCTGTGGGCTTTGTTGGGCATGAAGGAATGGAGTCCCAGCCTTGTAGTTTGGTGGCCATCGGGACTACCAATCACCCTGTAGCACCGAGAACAGGGCCTGGGTGGGGGCTGAGGAAGTCCGTCTGTCTAAACTGGCCCACTCCCGGGCTGAGGACCCTCTTCAGTTATTCCTCCACCCTTAGCCTCCCTAGCAGATGGAAGTTTCAATAGGTGATGTAAGGCATTGATCCAAATAGCGGAAGAGACGGTGTGTGTGTGTGTGAGTGTGTGTGTTTGTGTGTGTGTGAGTGTGTGTTTGTGTGTATGTTTGTGTGTGTGTGAGTGTGTGTGTTTGTGTGTGTGTGAGTGTGTGTTTGTGTGTTTGAGTGTGTGTGTTTGTGTGTGTGTGGTGTGTGTTTGTGTGTGTGAGTGTGTGTTTGTGTGTGTGAGTGTGTGTGTTTGTGTGTGTGAGTGTGTGTGTTTGAGTGTGTGTGTTTGTGTGTGTGTGAGTGTGTGTGTTTGTGTGTGTGAGTGTGTGTGTTTGAGTGTGTGTGTTTGAGTGTGTGTGTTTGTGTGTGTGTGAGTGTGTGTTTGTGTGTGTGTGTGTGTGTGTGTGTGTGTGTTTGTGCACACGCGTGCCTGAGTGCTTACTGTGGTGGAGACAAGTCTAGGGTGATGAGGTGGGGGAGGAGGCTCAAAACTCAGCCAGAAGGCCACCCCACTCCAACCCTCGAGGAGCTCTACCCCTCTGTTTCCTGTCTCCTCCTTGTCCCTTCCATAGGTGAGAGAAGTCCAGGCTTCACCTCCAGACAGGAACTCAGACCTTCCTTATGGGTGTGGGATATGGGACAAAGGACCAAGTCTTCAAGGCCAGCCTAACCTCTATGACAATTAACTCCATTCCCGGGGGACATCACAGCCTCTCCTGAGTCTGCTTCTGATGTAGAAAATGAAGGGTGGGAAGGTGCTGCCAAGAGCGATTCTGACTCAGGTACTTGGAGCCTGAACAGCCTCTTGGAAGGGAGCTCTCAACCTGGGGCCAGGCTGAACGCGGGGGAGGGGCGGAGGCAGAGGGCTGCATACCAAAATGGGACCCAGAGTCAGTGAGGTTTTGAGCCTTGTTGCTTCTCCTGGTAAGGTCAGAGCATGAAAACTAAAAAACTGAAGTTTTTTCCTCCCTTTAAAGCAAAGTTGACTACTGGAAGTCTGCGTGGCAGGGGTGGGTGTGGGGATCACATTCCCAGCCTCAGGATATGACTGCATTAGGGTGTTTCTATCGTAGGAATACTCCATTGTAGGATATAGTCAAAATGGCTGTTTTTATACTGAGTCAGGCTTCATTGGAGACTTTTTTTTTTGCTTGAGATGCACAGCCATCATTTGGTGGAGGTGGAGGATTGGTTAAAGAACTGGCCCTGGAAGCAATATTTTAGGGAACCAGCACACAGGATAAGTCCCTTATATAAAATGGTACACAACATAATTTACACAATCCCCTTAATACTTCTAATTACCGTGGTCACTATGTGTGTGTGTGTGTATAAGTGTGTGTGTGTGTGTGTGTGTGTGTATATATATATGTGTGTGTGTATATATATGTGTGTGTGTGTATGTGTGTGTATATATATATGTGTGTGTGCATGTGTATATGTATATATGTGTATATCTATACACATGTGTATGTATATGTCTATGTATGTGTATGTATATATATATACACACATATATACATATACATAGGCATATACATAGATATACACATATATACATATACACATGCACACACATATATACATATGTATATATGTATGGAAGTAGTTTGTACTTAGTTTTGTTTAGGGAATAATGACAAGGAAAAGATATGTTCAATAGGATCAGATGTTTTTCCTAGTATTTTCCATGTAAGGGCTGAGTGAATCCTGGGGCATGGGGCCTGCAAGACCCAGAGGCTGATTTTCACCATAGGTGCACGTTTCTGTATCAGCTATTTCTGTGTTGGGGATCGTGTCTACACTGAGGCTGGCTATGCTGGGTGTAGCTACGCTAGGAATGTTTCTCTTTGGGGGTACCATCTTACTATGAGGGTTTCTTTTTTTCTGGTTCATAAATGTAATTTAATGTTAAACAATTATAATCAGTTATCATAAACTAAAAACTGATCATTATGCAAGACATCTTTCCACCTGCTTCAGTTTTGGTATTTTCTCTTGCCAGTTTTCTCTGATTCAATAGTGATTCTGATAATCTGTCCAGCCCCTCCCCTTTGGTAAAGGTTTGCCCGAGACTCCCCGTTGGAGTGATGGTACCCTACTTTGCCTCTGTTCACTGGGCATTATCAGTTTTCCTCTCAAACTCTCCATCGCACTTCCTTCCTGAGCACTCTACTGCGTATTACATCTTCCTCTAGCACACGTTAACAAATGCCTCAGTTACACAAGGTTACAGAATGTTTTTGTTGTTTCATAATTTCTTTCTTCTCTTATACTATGCGGTATTTCCTTCCAGAGAACATACTTGTCCTGGATGAAGTCTCTCCCTCTTTGTAATTGCTTTGCCAAGCCACCCGAGAGGGGCAGCTGCTCTACACACCCCTCTCCCCAGCCAGCCCTCCCCTTCATCCTGCCAACGGCCTGCTCACACTTACGCTGATCTCTGTGACTTCCTGAGGCTGTGCCAATTATTCCGAGAAGCAAGCGGGTCACAAGATGCTGGGAGCAGTCACACCTCCTACCTGGGGGTGAGGGCTTGCACCCTCTGGCTCTCAGCTCCCTCTTGCTTCTGCCCAGCCCCATGTCAGCCTTCCCTGGGGCCCCTCCATCAGATCCCAATATGCCAGAGGGCCGGGATTGCACACTCCCTGTGTGCCCTCAAATGCTATTTGCCTAAAGGCTGCAGCTGTCTCTCTCTGAACCTACTCCTATATAAAATTCTAGAATAAGCCTTTGGCAAGACAGGGATAGCAATCCTCCCCCAGGCTAGGGGCAACCCCACCACACTCAGCCTCACATCCCTTAACTACTCACGATGACATTGCAGAGAAGAAGAAACAGAGAGATGTCTTTCAGGCACCGGCGTCGCCAGTGGCACCTGGGAGCTGAGATGATGGCCACTGCTTCCTGAGGACTTTCTAGGTTGGCGCTGACCAGCCTGGGGGTGGGTGGGCAGGAGGGCAAGGTACGAATGGCATGCAGGTTGGCAAAGGTGATGCCTTGGCAGGGCTCCTTGGGGGGCATTTCACAAGGCTCAGCCCCAGGCGGTCCCCGATGCAGGCTCTCAATGATGAAGACGTTCTGGAAGGTGTGCTGGGCAATCAGGAGCAGGGCATGTGACAGATTGAGTGCCCCCAGCAGGTCCCTGGGTGAGCCCACCACCACAGCCACAATGGAGTAGTAGGAGATGGCATACTGGCCCAGGGCGGCACCCATTAGCAGGGCTACATCCAGGGTACGTGTTGGGTTCTTATGGTGGTCCATGGCCCGCCGATCAAAACGATAGATGACCGAGCCACTCAGGCTTACCAAAGTCATGAGCCCCAGACAGACGATGTTGAAGCTATAGTAGGTGACCAGGGCCTGCTGGGTATGGCCTCTCTCTCCACTCACCTGGACCTCATAGAGGATGAAGACAGCCAGGCCCACAACAAAGAGTAGCAGGCCCAAGACTGGACCGGCAAAAAAGGTCTCCCGGAAGAGGCTGACCCTGGATGGGGTGTGGCCGAGACCGTGGGCAGAGGCAAGCAGCCTACCCACATTCTTCCACATGACGTACAGCATGGTAGACGCGAAGAGGCTGTACTCGATGTTGAAGGGATACAGGTAGAAGTAGCCTTGCTGGAAGATCTGGCAGATGGCCGTGTTGCAGGGGCACGAATCTCCTCCAGCTGTGCCACCCGCTCGCTCTGCTGTGGAGAGAAGGGGAGAGGGTAGGCTGGGCTCGGCACTCCACTTCCGGTGCGTGACCAGCAAGGGCAGGGGTTTTCTCCGTTAATTTCCACTGCAGTCCAAAGGACTTCACAGGGTCTGGCATCTCCTTTCATTCCACAATGATTTATTGTGCCGTTCACTATAAGGCAAATCAGTGCCAAACATAAACATCTGGGGCTTGGGCTGGAGAGACGGCTCAGAGGTTAAGAGCACTGACTGCTCTTCCAGAGGACCCAGGTTCAATTCCTAGCACCCTCATGGCAGCTCACAACTGCCTGTAACTCCAAAATCGCACACCCTCACATAGACATACATGCAAGCAAACAGCCAAAGCAAATAAAATAAAAGCAGTTTGTAAAACGCTTGGAAAGCAGGCATAAGAACCTGAGTTTGGCCTGTGTAAAAACCTCGGGATGGTGGTACATGCCTATGATCCCTGTGCTTGGGAGGCAGAGCCAGGGCATTCCTGAAGCTTGTTGACCTGTCAGTTCAGCTGACGCCGTGAGGTCCAGGTTTAGTGAGATAACATACTCAAAGTAAGGTGGAGGGGCCAGACCGAAGGCTCGGCAGGTAAAAAATGTGCTTGCCACCAATCACCACCAAGCCTGATGACCTAAGAGTAATTCCCTGAACCCACATGGTGGAACGAAGCCCCAACTCTTAAAACTTGTTTTATGATCTCTGCATGTGTGCACATACGCATGCACGCACGCGTGCACACACACACACACACTCACACACACACTCACACACACACTCACACACACTCAAACACAAAAAGAAAATGAGGATCACAAGGCTCCACACCTCCATTTCTCCATTCTTTCCGACACATGAGGACCTTTTGCCTCCTGAGTTAGGCAGGCTCTGTCCTCATTAAAGGAAACACTCTCCCCCCAGCTCCCTACAGCTCTCCCTGCATTTGACAGCTCAGAGCCCCAGCTGCTGTGTCCAGACCCCCCCCAAAGGACTCCTGTCACTTCAGTCTGTGCCACACCGAGGGGGCATTCAGAATGTGCTGTCTGGGACACCTAGGGGCTCAGAAAATGACTCTTTTGGTTCCAGAGCTACCCCAGCCGGATTTGTTAATGAAGACGCTGAGAGCCAGTGGGGTTTGAGAATTCTAATGCAAGGAAAAATGCAGAGCTCCGACCGCGGCACTGCGGCAGCCTCTCCTACTCCGGCGTCTCATGTGTTAGGCTGACCACCTGCCCGGGGCTGTGCTCTCCTCCACCAAGAGTCCCTGTGTCCATCAGGTGGTTCTCATCAGTCCTTTTACTCTGGGGTCTCTTTGCAGGCCAGGGCCATGCATTCGATTTCTGAAGCCTCCCTTGTGACAGCATGGGTTGCGGGTATACATGGGAGTCTTTGTTATCTGGTTTGGCCTTGGACAGAGGAGAAGTCCAGAGATCTAGAACCAATGGGCTTCGTGTGAAGGATGTTCTGGCCCTGTGGGCCGTGAAGGATGTCCTTTATTCGGGTAACTCACTGGCTAACAGCAAAGGTACATTTGAACACTTCCATTTTAGGCTCTGTGACCTTGGCCACTCTTTAACCCTTCTGTGCTTAGTTTCTGCTTCTATAAAATGGGAACATGAATAATATTTATCTCCAAAGGGAAGTTGTTAAACAGAGTATCTGAGGCATTTGCACCAAGCAAGGCAGCCCTGTGTCCCAATGACGCCATTACCCTGGTGTGTGTGCGAGGGCGGAGGGAGACGGGGGGGGGGGTAATGTGGAAATTTCTTGCCTTCCCAGATGGGAAAGGCTGAACCACTCTGTCTCCCTCCCCTTTCCTCACTGCCATCACTCTTGTTCTTCCTTCTGGAAACTTGGGCTCCTTCTTTGTGGAATGGAGACCTGGGCAGTCAGGCCAGGATGAGGAAATGCACTGTATATTCTTGTCCCTTGTCGCCTCTACCCACACTTCTGAGGGAGTGCCTGGAGCAGGAGGAGGTCCCCCAGATCCTACCTTTACCACCAATCCCTACCAAAGCCACGGTTGACTGACTCTGAATGCGCAAAGCACCCATCCAGTGCCTGGCAGCCACAGGATCAGGGCTAACAGGGAACTTACGGTCAGGGGCGAGGCGGGTGTGGCTGATGTTGCCATGAGAGCTGCTGTAGGAGTGGGTCTGGTGCACCGACTCATCCACGACGGCTGACATCCAGATGGCTAGGTTGGTGGTGAGGGTGAACATGAGCCCACACCTGTTTCAGAGTGACGGACAAGGAGAATAAAAGGCTCAAGAGTCTTGGACTCACTATGGGTCCCTGGCAGAGCAAGGCAGGGTCAGGAGCATCCTGAGAAGTGGGGTTATGATAGGAGGAGGCAGATGGGCCCCTATGAACAGGGCCAGCGGGTGTCCTGAGGCTCGGGCCCCACTAGGGGAAAGGGCACAGTCTGGGCAGTGAAAAGTAAGAACAAAGAGGAAGCAGTGGCTGAAACCCCACCCGGGACTTAGAAGAGCCACACCCAGGATGAACAGCTTCCTCTCTCACACCAGGTGAGCTCTTGGTCCACAGACACGGAGCTGTGGTTCTTACCGGGTCAGGTCCAGATGGGTGTGGATGCAGTCTTTAGCAGAGACCCAAAGGAAGTATGTCTACACAGAGGGGGGGGGCAGACTCAGTGCCGCGTCCATGGGTTAAGCTCCAGAGCCCGGTGGCCATCCACACCCAGTATGACCCAAGAGCCCTTAGACTAATCAGGTTTATTTTGGTGTTACAAGGGAGAAGGAATAACTTCTCTTTCTACTCTATACTTGTTAAAAATATATATATATATATTGGCTCTGTTCCTTAAAGATTAGGGAAATGTCACCTGTAAGGCATTTTCATCTTGATAAGATTTGGGGGCCTGGACTGAGAGAGGGGCCAGTGAAGTCTTAGCTACCGAGTGATGTATTTCCGGGAGAAGGTCAGGCTCAGACTAGACCTTGCTCAAGATATCAAGGTAAAAAAGGTCTTTGGGTTTTATTGTTGAGACATAGCCTATCTCTTTCTATGCAGCTCTGGTTGATATAGAACTCTGTGTGTAGACTAGGCTGGCCTCAAACTCACAGATATCTGTCTGCTTTTGCTTCCCAAGGGCTAGCCTTGAACTCATTATGTAGCAGGGAGTGACCTTGAACTCCTGACTATCCTGTCGACACCTCTGGCTCTTTGTGCACATCCCCTGCTACCATCTTCCTTTGTGGATCTGAAGGCCTTGCCCTGCCACGGAACCCCTGCCACGGAACCCCTGCCACGGAACTCCTGCCACGGGACTTATCCATGTGGGGGCATTTGTGTTTTCATTTTTCCTGAGCATTCTTCAAACTTATGAAGTATAAACGGCTAAAGCTACATTAAGTGCCACAGCCACATGTGGTGGCTCTATGGACATCTGGGTGGCAAGGGATGCCTCAAAGCATGGCACCATCCCCTGGTCATCTTGCTTGTACTACAAGGTGAGCTTCTCTTCTGGTCCCATGCAAGAGCAGTCATACCTCAACTTACTCAGCTCTTTCAAAATGGCCTTAGTGCAACACATTAAAAAAAAAAGACAAAAAACTATCGAGCCACGTGTGAGGCACTCCTGAAATTCATGAACTTGGGAGGTAAGAGCAGGCCAGTCTGGGCTGCATGAAGTGAGTCACAAGAGGAAAAGGAAAAGAAATCGATTTGAACTTGTCTGGAAAAAAAATCATAGTTACGGGATGCCCTGCCTCCTGCACAAATATCAAACACACAACTATGACTGAGATCAAACAAGCCATATCCAGGGTCACGGCCACAGCACAGCCCTAGGCAGAGACGGATGCCCTCCATGGGCACCCAAGGTTCTACCAGACAGGGCCAGCGGTCACAACTTGCACCTCCTAGGTGTTAATGGCACCACTTAGGTCAAAATAAAATGGCAGCACCCTTAGGTAGGAACACACATTTAAACACCACTCTGTGAGTCAGTGTTTCCTTGTTTATGGCTCACATGATCCCTGGCACAGCCCCATTCCATTTACTGAATTGCTCAGGGTGGGAGGGGTTAATGTGTAGAGCTGGGATCTGAGCTCTGCCAAGCATCAGGCTCTTCCCCGCATGGGGACGTTCCTTCTACCCACCTGGACGATGACAAACACAGCTTGGATGATGGGGTGTAGGATCTTGATGGCCGACTGGCACTCAAAGAAACTGGAGTAGTAACCGGTTTTGAAGACATCCATGACAAGGGTGCAAATCCCAAACAGCACCAGCCCACCTGAGAATCAGGGCCAGCAGAGGAGCCATGTGTCAGAGAGGCAGGAGAGAGGGCTTGAGGGGTGGAGTGTAGGCTCTGAAGGTGAGTGCCGACGGGTTGGCGGCGTGTGTAGGGCAACCGTGTGACTGAAAGGTGAATGAATGGGTGAACTGAAGGTTGAGTGCATAAATGGGCGGGCGGGCGGATGGGTGAGTGGAGAGGTTAGGAGAATGGATGGGTGGATGGATGGATGGGTGGATGGATGGATGGATGGGTGGGTGGATGGATTGAGAGGTTACTGGGTGGATGGATGAGGGTGCGAGCAGGCGGATGAATGAATAAGTGAGGAGGATGAGGGACAGACAAATAGGTGATGGATAGGAGCATGGGTAAACTGAAGGCTGGAGGATGAATAGGTGGGTGGAAGGCGAGGGCATGATGGGTGGGAAGGGGATGGGCATCTCTGGTCGCTCCACTGCACAGACCATGGGACAGCCTGGGGACAGGCCTCGCCAGCTGTGACTGTCTTTAATTTTAGTTTTTGCTCACGGCCGAGGCTCTGAATGACCATCTCTGTCCAATCTTTAGACAAAGCAAAGAAGCTTCCTCTTTGTCCTCTGGAGTTTCTCTTTCTTCCCTTCTCACGGCATCCCACCCCAATGAGCTCTCAGCCACATCACTCTTCCCAGGGAACTATATACCAAAGTCACATCCTGCAGGCCCTCCAGGAGCCCCAGACTGCAACTCCCACTGTGCCCACCCCACTCTCGTCCCCATCTCCCAGGGCACCTCGGAGCCAGATGGGGCCAGCATGCGAATCCCGGTAGGGCACCGCGTCCCGACAGCGCGCAGTGCGGAGGAGGTAGAAGACTATCCACAGCGTGGCCAGCAGCATCATGGTAGTGAGCAGTGCGAACACGTCTGTGTCATACACGGCCACCTTGTTGAAGGCACCACCGCTGATGAGCGTGCAGGCGAGCAGCAGCACGTTGACAGCCAACAGCACCGACAGCAGGCGGCCACCCTTTTTCCACACCTCGCGGGGGCTGGCCTGTGGCCCTGGCAGGCTCTCCTTGGGGTGCTGGACCAGTTCCTCCGACATGGTGGGGTCGACTGGAGGATGTTGAAGGAGTCACTGTAAGATTAGGGTAGAGGGGAGGGGGGAAGCACAGGATTCCAGGTCAACCCAGGGGGCTTTCCTTTCCTCCTACGTGATCCCTGGATTTGGGGACCCTGGAACGTGTGGACTAAGGATGCTAGACCAAGCACTGGGAAAGAAGAGACGAACTGAACTCTCCCACCTGGACCGGAAATATTGTACAGAAAGAAGCGGTGGCACTAGGCAGGGTCCCGCACATGGTCCCGTTCCCCAAATTTGACAGTCCCCTGGACAGGGGCACGCACCTGACTGCACCGGGAGCCGACACCAAGTTGGGGGTCAAGGGGCAGCGAGCGTCTCCTCTCTTCCACGCCGGGCTGGACCAGTGCTTTATACCGGAGAGGGCAGAGTGATTTACAGCCACAAGAGCTCGGCTCCATAAACCTCTCAGTCCCACTCACATGATCCATCTTTTCTCCGAGCTGAATTTAGGGAAGCCAGATAAGGTGAGATTTATATGTACCTGTTAAGATTCCCTCACCCTGTCGCGTTGGCGCTGCCAGGGTTCAGGCGCGGCCCCATACTGCGGTACCTAGAGGGTCCTCCTCCCCCAACGCCCACCGCAACCTGGTACTAAGAAATTGCACCCACCCGAAGCCTGCAGAGCTGACTCCCACCCCCAAGTGACCGCTTGCACCTAGACGCCGTCGCAGCTCGGGAGTCAGCTTTATCTTGGATCTTGCTTGCTGCCCCGAGGTCGGGACAACAGTTCTCCCTTTCCCCACCTGCCCTCAGAGTGATCCAAGTTCGGTCTTCTGTGTATCCCTTAACTAGTGCTGCCGGAGATGCTTGTTGGATGCTGCAAAGTCTGGTTCCCACGCGGTGTCCGCAGCCGGCTTGCAATCTTTTAGCGCCCCCTGCTGGAGAGCTGTTGTCCGACTCCACGCGGGTAGGCTAGCTCTACAGGGACTGCTACGCCCTGCTTACGAATTGTCTTGCAGTGGGTCTTCCTGTTCCTCTAGTCCCACTGTCCTTCGGATCAGAACTGCCTCTCCATCCTACCCTCAGATACCATTCTCCAACCCTTGGCCGGTTCCTTTTGATGGGTGAAGAAATCAGGGAGTCCAGTGCCCGGAACTCTGTCGAAGACATACTAAATGTCCCTATACTGGGTCTCAAGGGGTGAGAGTAGTCGCTTTGGGCGCGAGAGAGCTGGACTGCATTGACTCACCCCTGTGTGCTGAAAAGCAGGGCGTTTAGGACCCAGGGGAAGCGCCTGGGCGGCTCCTGGGCAGTGAGATGTTTCCCCCCTCCCTCCCCTGGTGCGCGGCTCAGATGTCCTGGTAGTCTGTAGTCCTTCGCAGTTGTGGCTCTGGCACTCCGCGTCTTCCATCTGTGGCAGGGGCTGGCAGTACAGGCCCCTGCCCAGCCCCTTCCCTCAAACCCATGTATCAGTCTTGACCTGGCTGCCTCCTCGTCGGGGGACATTTCTCGGGGCCCCTTGCCCGACCTATCCAACTCGGGGCGCCATGAATGACCAGTATCACCGGGCCGCCAGGGATGGCTACCTGGAGCTCCTCAAGGAGGCCACCCGGAAGGAGCTGAATGCCCCCGACGAGGATGGCATGACTCCCACCCTCTGGGCTGCCTACCATGGCAACCTGGAGTCGCTGCGCCTCATTGTGAGTCGAGGGTGAGTATACTCTCTACCCAGCCAGCAGGGAACCATAAGAACCCCGTGTCCCAAACCTCATGGCACCTCTTGCCCTCTCCCCTAAGATGCCATCTTCCCATATGGATAACCTGGCATACTTTGAGAGACACATGTGGAGGGGACATCAGCTGAAACTTGTGACACTTGCAAAAAGTATGTAGGGCTTAAAGGAGAGGAACTGGGCTGGGGTGGGTGTCCATGATTATGGGGTGGGGGCTGCAGAGTGGTTCAAAGTTCAAAGACATTTCTGGGTTGGGGCTGCCTAGAAGCAAGAATGAAGGAAAGGTAGGCACCAGAGAGAAGGCTGAGAAGTCTCCAAGTGGGGGCCAGAAGGGGGGCCCTCGCTGCCTACACTCCCCAACCTAGGAGTCAAAGGCTGTGCCCACAGCACCCTGACCTGTGCCTTGTCATCACTCCACTCCTGAGATTTATGGCACTGTCCACGCTACAAAATGCCATTGGTCCAGCCAGTGATTAACGCTTTTATTTTTTTACCCTTCCCCTAGTGCAGGACCCAGTAGTGGGAAGTCATGGTGTGCAGAGAGGGCATCTGCCCACACCCTCCCTCTGGCGTTGTCCTGGGAGGGAGGGAGGGCGGGCACACAGTCCACCTGGAGGGGTCAAGCAATGTAGGATCCAGGGGTCACTGAGATGGGCTTGGGGGAGGGGATGAAATCACAATACTGGAAAGATCCTAACATCAATAGTTTGGTAAGGCTGGCCTCGGTACTGGTGTGGCCCGGACAAGAAAAGGGGTCAAAGGCAGTGGCATGGCAGTGGCAGGGACTGTGTTGACCCTGGTATTTGGAGTGCGGGCGTGAGTGGGGGAAGGTTGCACTCTCCCGCTGACAGCCCCTCGGGTCTAGCAGTAGGAGGGAACTGCTGGGATCAGACCCCTGAGGCAGTTCCAGGCCCAGACTCTGCAGGAGGGCACACGATCCCCCTGAGCATCCATCAGAGGGACTCATGGGAGTCAGGCAAGGGTCTGAAGGGAAAGGTGGCTTGTCGCTGACTCTCCAAAGCCCTTAAGTCCTACAGAAGCAAAGATTTGTGCTTGATGAGGGAGGGCCTGTTGCTGAGCAACACTCCCACCGTTCCCTATGGGACTTGGAAGCTGAAGTGGGGGTGGCAGTGGGGGGTCTGCCGGGAGGTGTTGAGACAGGGGAGTGGTTCTTTCCCTAGCTCTAGGCCGGTCTTGTGGCCTCATTAGTGTGGGGCAGGGCCCCCCCCCCGTGCAAAGACCAGAGAGAGGGGAGGGGCTTCCTAGAGAAGCCATCAGGAGCTGGGCTGTGGGCCCGAGCCAGACCCGGGGAGCATTCGAGAGGGCTGCTGGAGGGGGTCAGGCCACCAGCTTCAAAAGGCAACCTGAACAAGAGAGAGCAGCACATCCAGGTGGCCAACTCTCTTCCTCTCCAGTTCTGGCTGTCCCCACAGTCCCCTCTGGCCCAGGCCAAGACCCGACACCTGCTCTAACACTGGCGTTGCCAGGCCTGGCCCCGCTCCCTGCAGACATGGCGGCGTCCACAGCACGCCAGCACGCATCCTCTCCTGTCTTCCAGGCTTGAGCCCGGCGGCACACTGTCCTCCAGTCCTCCTACAGCCACCCTGGAACATGTGGCTTCACAAACCACCTCACCCGCCTAGAGACCCAGACTCAGCCCAGGCCCACCACCTCTCTGGGCCAGCTCCGCACAGGGCCCATGAATAATTCACACCTTTCTTTCAGCGCATCAAATATTTATCCCCTAAAGATTCCCAGCCCTCAGTTCTCTAGGGGAAGGCCCGCCCCATCCCGCCTCCTAAGTAGCCCCGCCCCTATGTGGGTTGGACCACTCCCCCACACCCCTGCGCCTGCTCAATCCTGACGCTTCTGTTGGCTCAGCTCCTGGGAGTCGAGGTCTCAGCCCCATGGGTTTCTTTCCCTCCCCTATGGGTTTCTTCAGGACAGTGGTTCTCAGCCTCCCTAATGCTGCGACCCTTTCCTAAGTTCCTTGTGTTGGGGTGATCTCCAATCATAAACTTACTTCGCTCCTACTTCATAACTGTAATTTTGCTGCTGTTATAAATTGTAAGGAAAGTATCTGATATTCAGGGTATCTGATATGTGACCCTGTTGGGATCGCGACCCACAGATTGGGAACTAATGCTTTAGGGGATGCTGTGCTGCAGGTCCAGGAGACTCACAATGTTTCTGGACTTCCCTTTCTTTTTCCGGTTCCCCCCAACCCAGATTCCTTATTACCTCCAACCGGAACCCATGGTCTGGTTTGCTGAAAGGACTCATCCTTCCTTTCCTCTCCACGTATTGTTCCTACAGGGGTGACCCGGATAAGTGTGACATCTGGGGAAACACGCCCTTGCATCTGGCAGCTTCCAATGGCCACCTACACTGCCTGTCCTTCCTTGTGTCCTTCGGGGCCAACATCTGGTGCCTGGACAACGACTACCACACGCCACTGGACATGGCCGCTATGAAGGGCCACATGGAGTGCGTGCGCTATCTGGACTCCATTGCAGCCAAGCAGAGCAGTCTCAACCCCAAGCTGGTGGGCAAGCTGAAGGACAAGGCCTTCCGCGAGGCGGAGCGGCGCATCCGCGAGTGCGCCAAGATGCAGCGCAAGCACCACGAGCGCATGGAGCGGCGCTACCGGCGAGAGCTGGCTGAGCGCTCCGACACGCTCAGCTTCTCCAGCCTCACGTCCAGCACCCTGAGCCGCCGGATGCAGCACCTGACGCTGGGCAGTCAGCTGCCCTACTCGCAGGCCACGCTGCACGGCACGGCCAAGGGAAAGGCCAAGATCCAGAAGAAGCTGGAGAGGCGCAAGCAAGGGGGCGAGGGCACCTTCAAGGTCTCCGAGGACGGACGCAAAAGCGTCCGGTCGCTTTCGGGACTGCAGCTAGGCAGCGATGTGATGTTTGTGCGCCAGGGCACCTACGCCAACCCCAAAGAGTGGAGCCGTGCCCCACTCAGGGACATGTTCCTCTCGGATGAGGACAGCGTCTCCCGTGCCACGCTGGCTGCCGAGCCTGCCCACTCGGAGGTCAGCACCGACTCAGGCCACGACTCCTTGTTTACTCGCCCCGGCCTGGGCACCATGGTGTTTCGAAGGAACTATTTGAGCAGCGGGCTGCACGGGCTGGGCCGCGAGGACGGGGGCTTAGATGGGGCAGGGACGCCGCGGGGTCGGCTGCAGAGTTCCCCCAGCCTGGACGATGACAGCCTGGGCAGTGCCAACAGTTTGCAGGACCGCAGTTGTGGGGAGGAGCTGCCTTGGGATGAGTTAGACTTGGGCTTGGATGAGGACCTGGAGCCCGAGACCAGCCCCTTGGAGACCTTCCTGGCCTCACTGTACTTGGAGGACTTTGCCTCCCTCCTGCGGCAGGAGAAGATTGACCTGGAGGCCCTGATGCTGTGCTCTGACCTGGACTTGCGCAGCATCAGCGTGCCCCTGGGGCCCCGGAAGAAGATTCTGGGGGCCGTGAGGAGGCGCAGGCAGGCGCTGGAGCGCCCACCGGCCCTGGAGGACACAGAGCTGTGAGTGTCGGTATGGGGGGGGGGGGGGTCCTACTTGTTCAGTAAAGGGAGGGGACTAAGCATCTCGCTCCATAAAAATCAAAGTTGTAATCAATTACAAGATGTCCATTATCACCAGCTCAGAAAAAAAAAAAAAACAAACAACCTGCCCGTTTAATGATTGGAGGCTTTCGTATCATAGTTAATATTCAGTTCTGGGGTAATCTAAATGGGGAAAACAGAGCATTTTAGTAAGGGAGGGTAGGTAGGATACGTTTAGAGTGATCATGGCTAGGATTTTTAAAGTCTTTTAGACAGGGTCGCCTGTAGCCCAAGCTGGCCTTGAACTTGTGTTGCTGAGGATGACCTTGAATTTCTGATTCCCCTTCCAAGTCTGGACTCTGAACCCAGGGCTTTTCGCAGGATAGGCAAGCAGGCGGCCAGACACTCTTTACCAGCTGAGCTACATCCCCAGCCCCAAAGCTGGGATGTTTTTAAGCCCTGCCACATTCCAGGTCCTTGAACAAATGCTTCTGTTGAATCCTGAGCCCTTCTCTGTACTACAGTGAATCAGTGGAGGATCAAGGATTAGAGTGAAGCTCACCCGGTGCCTCACCGTGGCCCCCTGCGGGGAGGATCCGTTGGGTTAGGCTTGGCTCTAGAACCTGCTCTGAGGTGGAGGGTGTGGCTAATTCACTTCACCTCAACCGCCCACTGCCCACACCCTCAAGGCAGATGTGTTTCCCCTCCTGTTCCCAAGCCCTGCTCCCAGCCGGTCCAATAGTTTAGCCTTGCAGGCACAATTATGTTTTTAGGAAAGCGATCATAGCAGCCCAAACCCTAGCCTGTCCCTCCTGTCCACTGTAACACCCCACAAGCTCGCTATCCTTCCCTTCTTATCTAAGACCTTTTACCCCAAGACTGAGTATGGGAAGGCAGCCTGGCTCACAATTCAGGCAATGGGGGAGTCAGTGTTCCCGTTGCGGGGCTGGCTCCGTCATCAGAGTGGCTGTTCTAAACCGGGTTCTCTCTGTCTCTTTCTCCACAGATGAAAGGTGTTCCTCTCCTCAGACCAAAATGAATTGCAAGTTGCCACAGCCCACGGTGGGACCCAGAGGTCCTCACAATTGCCACCCCTGCAGCTCCTTCTCCAGGAGCAAGGGCCACATGGGTCATCTCCCTGGAGACCCTGTCCACACTCGAAGCAGAGGTGTAGTCTGGAGGCATCCAGAGGCACCACAGCCTTGCAGATCAACACTTCGGAGGGTGTTGGAGCCCCTGAGCCACCCTCATGGAAAAGCCTTGAATTACAAATGACGTCATAGCTGAATTAGAAATAGAGCAGGGAGGGGGTGAGGGGACAGCTTGACCTGTGGCAGGTGCATCATCACCTCCCCTACCCATCCTCTCCAGCCCTTCTTGGGGGTGGGAGTGGGGTCCTGTTCTTTTTCAGGCTAGAAACTTGTTGCGTCTTATCTACTGTAAGGGAAGAGTTTGGGTACCCCCTCCTCATCCGTTCCAGAAAGGAGGTTCCCCGGCCAGACTCTTCAGCCAAATGCCTGGTCTTTCCCTACCCAGCACAGCCCCTCTCAAAGAGGCCAGTCTCCTCTCCCACCCCTGGCCTTGGCCACAGCTGGAGAGCTAGGCTGGGGTAGGCTGGCTAACTGGTCCTTTCCCAGCTCATTCTGGGAGCCCAGGCAGATTCCTTTAGCTTTACCCCATTCCACTGTGCAACCTCGTCTCCCCAGAGTCTCTGGAGGACCAAGGAGCCTAGGAGTGTCAGTATTGTGGGCCCCAGGCCTGTAGGCTGACTGCCTGTAGAATCATCTGCCAACTGCCTCAGAGGCTCTCAGGCCTAGACAGGCAGGGGCTGGCCACAATCTGTGTCAGGCCCAGTGTGGGAAAGGCGTGAGTAAGGTCCAGGAGGATGCAGAGAACCTGAGGTCCTGATGGTGCCCAGTGCCCAGGCTCCCAAGGCTCTCTCTCTGTCTCTCTCTGTCTGTCTGTCTGTCTCACTGTGGTGTGTGTGCGTATAGGGTATATGTACCGTATGTGAGTGTATGTAGTGTGTGAATACAGGGTGTGTATAGTGTGTGTGTGTAGTTTGCATATAAGATGTATGTACTATGTGTGTGTAGTGTGCATATAGGGTGTGTGTAGTATGTGAATGTATGTATATAGTGTGCATAGTATGTGCATATAGTTTACATATAGGGCGTATGTAATGTGTGTAGTGTGCATATAAGGTGTGTGTAGTGTATGGATGTATACATATATATGTATATATGTATATATAAAATGTGTGTAGTATGTGTGTATAGTTTACATATACAGTTGTATGCATTGTATGGCATGTGTGCGTGTGTATATATGTAGGATGTGTGTAGTGTGTGTATGTATGTTGGGGACCTGGGCTGCTGTTGATTCTTCATGGATCACTTTGTGTCCAGCCCTGTGATGCTATGGAGATGAAAACCAGAGCAAAGGCTAGCCCAGGAGTCCTCCGAGTGTGTCCTCACAGCTCTTCTAGATGTGGCTGAGTCCCTCGGGAGCCAGGTGCATTCAGCTCACATCCAGCCCCCATGGATACGCCCTTCCTCCTTGTCAGCAGCGAACCCCCATCCCTTGCTCTAGCTCAGAGAGCAGGGAGCATGCACTAGCCCCGTGAGCTCCATTGGGCAGAGGAAAGCACCGAGGCCCTCTGCACTCTACGGAGATGCACGGCCCATGCACACACAGTTCTGAGTGTGCAGAAGGTGGTTCCTTCCCATCGCCACCCTGAGCTCACCCCCACCCTTCTTGTTTTGTGGGCCCACGCCTGGGGCCACCTCCAAGTGCCGACCCACCTTTCTCAGAGCCCCAAGGTACTGTCATTGCTCACCTCTTCTGACCGTTTACTGCCTCAGCCCCTCCTGGTCCCCCCTGTGCTGGAGTGGCCGGATGCTGTCACCCCCACCATTGTACCCTGAACCCTTCCTTCAGGCTCATTATATTTTTTTGTACAGTATGTTCTACATTGTTGTTGTGTTTGTGTTCTGTTCTGTAGGCATTGGGGAGTGGGTAAGAGTGGGGTGATGAAAGGTGGGCATATGTGAGGTCTATTCATTGGAGAGGTCCTTGAGTCCCCCATCTCTGCACACGTCTGCACGGATCACCCCAGCTTCCCTGGGCTATTGCCTCCCATGCTCAGATCTCAAAATCTGCAGCAGCCGAGGGCGGGATGGCACTGTCCCTTCCCACCAGGCCCATGAAGGCTCTCTCAGAAGTGGACAAGAAGGCATTCTGAGGTTACTGCCTGTCACCCAGGACGCTGTCATCCTTGCAGGGTCTCCAATGGGGGCCTCCATTCCCCTACCTACCTCCGCTAAGTCTTTTGGGGTGCCAGGCTTAGCACTATCTTCCCTCAAGGATGCTTTCCTAAGTGGGTGGGCAGTAGGCCCCGATTTCTTAGCCAAGTCTGGGGTCACCTGGTTCCATCCCTAATGATATGCCTGATCCCCAGAACCAATTAGAAAGGTACATAGGATATAGATGCAGGTGGGTTGCCTAACAACTGTTCTAGGTTACTTGTCTCTACAGATGAGAAGGTTGAGGCCTTCAGAGGTGAAAGGTCGGAGGAGAAGAGCACAGGAAGTTCTGGCCACACAGTCCTTACACTGTTCTGCCAGCCGGGGTCCACGGCATGTGCAATTGTGACCACTGCTGGCCATCTTAATTATTGCACCTACCTCTGGGAAGGTCCTTGCCAAGACTGTCTGGGGGAGGACATAGGGGGTGAGAATACTCTGAAAGGCAATACGAGTGGGTTGGGTCGTCAGTGTCCAGGCAGAGCGGAGGCTATGGGAGTGTGGATCTTGAGAGGCCAGGGTGGCTCAAGGATGGGATCGTGGGACGGCAGCAGCTGGTAAAGACTCAAGAAACAAGAGGGGACCTCAAGTAGGATACAGGGAAGAATGTCACAGCTGTGTGTTTTTTTGCCTCAATCCCCTAAGGATTAAATTGATCCTTGCCCCATAGACCTACAACAAGCCATAGAGAATAAGTGCTTATTATTACATCTTGGGCCAGTGAGATGCCTTAGTGGGCAAAGGTGCTTGCTGGCAAGCCTGGTGGCCTGGGTGTTGTCCCCAGGACCCATGTGGGGAGGAGAGAACTGGCTCCCACAAGTTTCCCTCTGACCTGCTATAGTACACACACACACACACACACACACACACACACACACACACACACACACACACACACTCACACTCTCACACTCACACATTTTCACACACTCACACACACTCACACACACTCACACACATATGCTCACACTCACACACACTCACACACTCTCACACTCTCACACTCTCACACTCATATACACTCACACTCTCACACTCACACACACTCACACTCACACACACCCACACTCACACACACTCACACACTCACACTCACACATATGCTCACACACACACACACTCACACACACATACTCACACTCTCACACTCACACACGCTCACACACTCACACACTCACACACTCACACACTCACACATACACTTACACACACACTCACACACACACACAAATAAATAAATAAATAAATAAATAAATAAATAAGCATAAGACAGACTCTGCTGGTGATAGATGAAAGCTGTACCACACAACATTGTCTCTCTCTAACTAGAAAAATGTGCCACATTCTCATGCTTCTCTGTGTTTTACAAAGGGCCTGGGAAACCCCTTGTCCTGTGAGTATACAGCCTTTCATCGAAAAACAAGGAATTTCCACAAATTTAGAAAAACTAATGAGTCTTAGTTTTGGGATTAGAATCTGGTTATGTTTCCTGGAAAGCACATTTACACACATGTACATGATCACACACATGCACATGTACACACACTCACACAAAGAATGTGCATGTGCACACACACACACACTCATTTCAATTTTGCTCATAATCCTAGGCAGGCCCAGGGACCCTGGATTAGAAATCGTTGGGTCGGCTCTGGAGGGACGATCAGTGAGTAGGAGCACTGGTTGCTCTTGCAGAGGACCTGGGTTTGGTTCCCCGCACTCACATGACAGCTCACATCCATCCGTAACTACAGTTCCAGCACATCCAACAACCCCTTCTGGCTTCTGTAGGCACTGCATATGTGTGGTGTACAGACATATATGGAGGCAAAACACTTACACAAATAAAATAAAAATAATTTTTAAGAAAGCATTGGGTAGATGGCTTGTAAAGTTAGTGTGTTTCGATGGAAATAGAGGTGTGATGGAGGTGGGTACCTGACCAGTCAATGTCAGAAGCATGCCCTAGTGTGTGGTTAACTCATTACACAGGGGCCCAGAGGGAAGAGGCTGGTCAAATGCCATACAACAGCCTCGGGATAACAGCTCAACTCTTGATGCTTATGGGCTCTCAGTCACATCTCCGTGTTATGACTGACCACAATACCATGGTTTCTCTGTCAACACGGAGCATGCTTGTATCAACTTCTTTCAAATAACTCAAGTGAGGATATGGCTGGGCTCAGGGGATATCCAGGTCTGTAAAGCATAATGGACCTGCCTCCTCCAGCCTCACGGTTTTATGTAAATGACCTCTCTCTGTTTCCTTGTGTATAGATAGAATAGGCTTGTAATCATAGTGGTCACCCACAGGTTATTAGCTGAGTGTTAATGCACCCTACACACACCTGACATTTAGTACACCCCAGTTACTAATGATCACAGGCATTGTTGCTCAGTGAATGGCCCAGGGGGTACTACTCATTTGTGATTCGAACAGCTACCCATAGATAGTCCCAGGGAACAGCCTTCCCTCCAGGCTTGCTTCTGAGAACACGGTTTACACTTATTCTCCACGCCACCCTGGCTCCCAGCAGAGGGAGAACTGAGACATCTTTATCATCACACCAGTGAGGGGTGCTGACAACCCAGCCTAGGGAACAGACAGACAGTCAGAGGTGGGCCTGCCCCATCCTGTGGGAGAACCCCAGGGAAGGCCAGAGTTGTTCTTGGGGTGTCCAAGGAGCTAAGTGTTGCTGGGGGTTCTTTCCAGCCAGATCCCACAGCCCCTTCAGCCCCAAATAAACACAGAAAGACTTATATTAATTATTAAACTGTTGGCCAGTGGCTAGGGCTTCTTATTGGCTAGCTTTGTTTTAATTATTAACCCATTTCTGTAAATCTATGTATTTCCCGTGGTCTTGGCTTACCAGAGAATGTCTGGACCCGTTTCTCCTTTGGCCACTACATGGCGTCTCTCTGCCTACCTTTCCCAGAATTCTCATCTCCTAGTCCCACCTATCTTCCTGCCTCTATTGTCCAAACAGTGTTTTACTCGTCAACCAGTAAGAGAAACATATATACAGAAGGACATCCCCCATCAGCTAAGTGTCTTTTCTGGAGGAGGGGTTTCCCCCTCATTATGCCAGGATCTGAACTTGAAACTACCAGAGGGACCCTTTGGAAGGTGGGTAGATGTGGGTAGGTGTCAGCTTCAGTTCAGAGTTGAAAACATGAAATTTCATGGAAGCCATGATAAATACATATATATTTTTCTGATGTATATGATGTGTTTGAAATATTATGTGTGAATATATATAAAATAGTATATGTGATAGATTATGTGAGAATATATATATGAAATATATAAAAATACTATATATATTCTTTTTTCTGAGAAAGAGCCTCTCTATGTACTGCTGACTGTCCTGGAATTTATTATATAGACCAGGCTCGCCTTGAACTCACAGAGATCAAGCAGCTGGGCACCATCACAGGGCTCTCTTGCTGCCTCTGCGCCACAAATACTGGTATTATAGGTTTGTGCCACCACACCTGGTTGATTTCAAGATTTTATCAATTGTTGGAATTTGTAAGGTGTCCAGAACATGTGTTAAGTACTGTATACCTATTTAATCCTGACAATAAAACCCCAGCCCTCGTGCTGCTGAGATAGCTCAGTAGTTAAGAGCACTTCCAGAGGGCGGCTCTTCTGGAGGACTCAGGTTCGATTCCTAGCACCCACATGTCCCCTCACAACCCTGTATCATTTGAGTTCCAGAGGATTCCATGCTCTCTTTTGGTCTCCATGGGCACTGCACACATGTGACAAGCATACATGCATGTAGTTAAACGTTTTTACACATAAGATACAAATAAACCCCTGGCCTGTGTTTATAGAGCAAGTAACTACGTTGTCATTATTCCCAATTTACAGGTGGGAAGGCAGAGGCTCAAAGTGAGATTCCTTAGATGCCGAAATGGGCAGCCTGAGCACAGGGCATGCTCCTTGGCGAGACACACCTTTGATTTGAGACCCCTTGACCAGGCATGCTTGAGGTCCTGAGCAGGTGCCAGGCTCAGCCATAGATGGGGCAAGGGACCCCAGAAAGTTCAGTAACTTAAGTGCCTAGTCTGCCCCACGGTGCTCAGTGCTTTCAGAGTGGCATGGAGAGAAGGCAAGATGGGTTGTGGGGCCGTAGGCAGGATGCTAGCAGGTAGGTGTTTGGGGAGACAAATGCATCTCAATCATGCTGAGATAAGGGAGGAGGCTGCGGGAAGGATTTGGTCCCTACCTCTCTCCTTTTTGTCATCATTCTCTTTGTCCCATTTTACTCTAGGACACTGGTCTTTCTCCTTGTCTCCCCTCCCCAAATGTCTCTCTGTTTCTGTTTCTATCTCCTTCTCTCTCTCTCTTAATGCATTGCTCAGATTCATTGTATAACCCAGGCTGGCTTTGGACTTGTATTCCTGCCTCAGCTTCCCCTCAGGTTTCTGGGGCAGCAGCTGGGAACCATCTCAGGGCTCTCTTGCTATCTTTCTCTCCATCCGTCTCCCATTCGTTCAGGCTCCCTGTCCCCCTTGTGCTGTCCCTGACTGTCTCCGGTTGAGCAGGAGCAGCCCGGCCTCCTTTAAGCGCTGCTTTCTCCACACACCCTGACACCACACCTTGCAAGCGTGTGGGGTCTCTCTGAGAGAAGCCACTGTGCCCCGGGGAGTCCAGTGTGCAGGCACTGAAGCTACGCATGAGATCTGGCAGAAATGATCTGAGAGCTGGCAATGCCCTAGATCTGATACTAAATAGCCATGACCTGGTCAAGTCACAGACGCTACAAAATGGATCTCAAGTTGTCTTCCCAATGTGACATTATCATGAGGCTTCTCGACACACAGTGCATGCGTGGAACCCAGTCTGGCCTCCCGTTGCTAGTGAAAGTCACAGCTATTGTGACCCAGCCACGTTAGTCGTGGCACTCAGTTGGTCTGTTGTTATAGGACAAATGGAAGGGCTGCTGTCATTTCCTTTTTTTTAATATGAGGACATTGAAGGGCAGACATAAAAGTAAACGGTAGTAAACCCACACCGCCGGGAAGGGGTGTTGGAAGAAATCCAATGGTGGGAGGTTCCCTGTCCTTGGGAAGGGGTGGGCAGTAGAGGAAGAATCTAGTATAGTGGTGCACCCCTGAATCCGAGCACTTATAAAAAAAAAGCAGGAGGATTGAGAGTTTGAGGCTAGCCTGGGAACATAGAAACCCTGTTTAAAATGAAATAGAGCCTGTGAGGTGGCTCTGTAGGTAAACACACTTGCCACACAAGCCTAGTGATCTGAATTGTGTCCCTGGAATCTAGGTAAAGCATAGAAGCAACTCCAGAGTTGTCTGGCCTCCATGCATGCTCCACCTCTGTGGACAGAGGTGCCAGGGTGGTGAGATTTGAACCCCAAGCCCCCAGTCATTGTCTGGAAGCCCCAGCCTCTCTCTTCCCACTCCCTAGAACCTCCACATCTCCGCTCGGTACAGGCCAGGAGCCCCATTCACGGCCAGGAGCCCCATTCACGGCCAGGAGCCCCATTCACGGCCAGGAGCCCCATTCACGGCCAGGAGCCCCATTCACGGCCAGGAGCAGGGGCTTGGCTGGCCAGACCTGGGGAGATATGGTGAGGAACGTGCTGCCTTTTTACAGCTGCCCCCGCCTCGAGACTGACCCTGGAGGGTGCAGCGGGATCTGGAGAGCAGGTGAGTGTGATGCCGTGAGGGCACCATCGGGTTTCTCCTCAGATAGACGTTAGTCCGGGGCTTTCCTGGAAGGCTGTGTTTATTTGTGAGCTCTGTGTGTCTAAAATTTTGATCATTTGTCTGCGCCTCGGTGTCTTCATCTTTCCAGGGTGTGTGTGTGTGTGTGTGTGTGTGTGAGAGAGAGAGAGAGAGAGAGAGAGAGAGAGAGAGAGGGCGAGAGTGTGTGTGTGTGTGTGTGTGTGTGTGAGAGAGAGAGAGAGAGAGTGTGTGTGTGTGTGTGGAGAGAGAGAGAGAGAGAGAGAGAGACGAGAGAGAGAGAGAATGTGTGAGTGTGTGAGTGAGCACGCTCACTCACAATTATATGCTCCTGAATTCTCACAAAGGGCTGAACCCGAATCCCTTTGCTTGGAGTCTATTTTTAGGTTCTTCCTCCTGTTACCTATTTTTAGGGGCCCAGCTCCTTCCAACTGGAAGACCCAAATTCCCAGACACTTGGCCCCGCCCCTTATCCTGAGTCATAACCTCACAAAATCAAGGCCTTAACCTCACTCTGGGTGACTGGCTTGTGTGTGGGGAGGTCCCAGGCAGAGAAGAGCCAATGTCCCAGAAGACAGGGGTAACTGGGACCAGTTTTGGGGGACACACAACAACTGAAGTCTTGGAGAGGCTTCCCTGTGTTGGGGTGCTAGCCATCCTTCATTAGGGTGGTGGGTCCTCGTTTCCGAGCTCTCACGTTCCTACCTGTGAATGGGGATAGCCATACCTCCCCTCAGTTACAGCCTGGCGTGAGATTAATGAAGAGTGCTTAGTTCGGCCTCAGCTGCGTGGAGGATCAGCCTGGGGACCAGGAGGATGGGAGTCTGGGCATCAGCCAGGCCTGGGCATCCCTGAGCTGATGACAGTGGGCATGCTGAATGATCCCCAACCCCCGATATGGTCTGCGTGGAACATTCAGTATTACAGAACAGAACTGGGAGGGGCATCACTCTCCTGAGGCCCCAGCCTTCTCTGTGCATACGTGTGTGCCTGTATGCATGGGTGTGTGCACACACGGGGATATATGGCAAGGGGAGGGCAGGAGGAATACATAATGCCTCCTTGTGAAACAGGCTTCTATTGCCAGTATCTCTACACATGCACATTGGGTTTAAGGTATTTCAACAACGCAATAACACAATGCTGTTATTATCACAATAGCACAACAAGCATATTCGGATGAACTCTACCCCAAGTGCAAGCCCAGGCTGCTCCCTGATGGCCATAGCACGGTCATCTCGCTCCTCTCCATCGGCCCAGCTTCATCCCGTCCATCTTAACACTCCTGAGGCTCAGGGAGGACACACAGCAAGTCCAAACCTTGCTCTCAATGCTGCTCTTGGCTTCCCTCCGTGTTGTCCACAGCCCTTGCTCCCCCTTTCAGCCCAGGGGAGCACCCATGAGCCCCCCACCTTCCAGACACTGTCTCACAGGAGACTGTGGCACTGCCCTGATGTGAAGGGACGGGACAGGTGGCCCCTAGAAGATCTCACCAACATTGTACCTGGAGGCCCAGCTCTGGGTTCTGATGGGTCTAACTTGTCCTGTAACTTTGAGGGACATCCTGGGCTACAGTTCTTTCTCAGTAAGGTGGGGAGAGGCTGGGAGATCTCGGAGCATCAGCAGAGCCTCCGCTGGCCCCAGGCCTGCTTTCTTCACGTCCTCCCTCCTCCCTGCTTCCCTGAGCCGTCACCACTCACCAGTCCTTGTCCCCACAGAATAGCTGGCAGCCGGGTAGGGCTGGAAGTAGAGGGTGCTGTCCGAGCCAGTGGCAGGGTCCTTGGAGGCGAGGCTGGTGCTGAGACACTGGATACAGTCCTGTCCTGTTGGAGCTGGGGGAGCTTGGGGTGTTCATCCCACTCTCAGCTGCCTGGGATGTGAGCCGTGAGCCCCACTTCTTTCCCGGCGTGCCCAGCCCCACCCTGGTGAATAACGCAGTTTGCCTGAGGAGATGGGCCTCACTGGGTCTTTGACGAGTTGGGGGAGGTATAAATGGGTGGGGACAAGGACGGGCCAAAGACTCAGCCAAGTAGACTCAGGCAGTGGAAATGGTTAGATTGGTAGCAATAGGTACCAACCATCACCAGCCCTCTGGGGATTTGTGTCCCTCTGACTCCCAGGAGCCCCATTCCGGCTCTGGGCCAGGGCGGGACACGGGCTCACCCCACCCTAGCCACAACAATAATTAACCCCATGAACTCAGCACAAATCACAGATCCAAATCACAGCGGGGAGGAATCATCGATGCCCCTGGAGGGGAACTCCAGAGGCCCCACAAGGCCTTTGTGGATTTCTAGCTTCACCCTGTCCACTGCCACTGCCTGAGTGGCAACTCCACGTCCCTCAGGAAGTGAAGGCCCACTTGACTGTGACTTAGACAACATCTCTGTTGTCTGACGTTGTTGTTGCTGTTCTGTTCTTTTGTTCGTTTCCGAGACAGGGTTTCTCCATGCAGCCCTAGCTGTCCTGGAACTCGCTCTGACCAGGCTGGTGTCAAACTCACAGAGACCCGCCTGCCTCTGCCTCTCAAGTGCTGGCCTTAGGGCATCTGCTACCATGCCTGGCTGATTTTTTTTCAATCTCTGACCTCCTCCTTCATTCTCTATAGCTGATTTATCCACATCCCTCCCATCTACTCTACAAATGCCTGCCGCATGCCTCCATGGGCTGAGCGCTGGGTTCCCAGGGCAGACAGATAGGATTTGCTGTGTGCCGGCTTCAGCTCCTCTTCTTCCTAGCTTTGCTTGTCGGAAGGCTCACTGTGCTATTGCTGCAGTGTGCTGGCTCTGAAGGCTGAGGGATGCATGAGATGTCATGGAGGAAATCAGAGATCAGTAAGGAGGGGGGCGTGTCCTCGGCCTCAGCCGTGAGCCCCCCCCCCCCCCATGGTCGTGAAGAAAACAGGATGTGCAGTTTTCTTTCATTCATTTGGAAAGGTTTTGTTTTAAATTCTGTGCATATGTGTGTGAGGAGAGGGTTATGTGCATACTTGGAGATGAGAATTTGGTGTCAGGGGAGTCTCAGGTGGCCACGAGCTTCCTGGTGTGGAGCTGGGAACCAAACTGGAGTCCTCTGTGAGAGTAACACACAGACCTTCTCTCTGGCCTCTTCCTCCCTCTCTCCCTCCCTCTCTCCCTCCCTCCCTCCTTTCCTGCCTCCCTCTCTCCCTCCCTGCCTCCCTCCCTCCCTCCTCCCTCCCTCCCTCCCTTCTTCCCTGCCTCCCTGCCTCCCTCTCTCCCTCCCTTCTTCCCTGCCTCCCTGCCTCCCTCCCTCCCTCCTTCCCTCCCTCCCTTCTTCCCTGCCTCACTGCCTCCCTCCCTCCCTGCCTCCCTCCCTCCCTTCTTCCCTGCCTCCCTGCCTCCCTCCCTCCTCCCTCCCTCCCTCCTTCCTTCCCTTCTTCCCTCCCTCTCTCCCTTCTTTCCTCCCTATCACCCTCCCTCCCTTTCTTCCTTTCTTCTTCCCTCCCTCCCTCCCTCCCTCCCTCCCTGCCTCCCTCCCTCCCTCTCCTTTTCTTTCTCTATTTCGGTACATTATTTTTATTCTCATTTATTCATTAGACAGGATCTCGCTATGTAAGCTGGGCTGATCTGGAATTTGATATGTAGACCAAGCTGGTCTTGAACTCGCAGACATCTGCCTGACTTTGCCTCCTAAGTGCTGATTAAAAGCGAGGGTCACCTCAAAGGGCTGGGTTTTAACACAGAGAGCTCCAGCACCACCCATTGTCTTGCAAGTGTAATTGCATTCTTTCTATGGCACTGCACTAAGTCTCAGCCACGCTTTCCCTATCCATTCATCAGCTGGCGGGTGTCTAGGCTACTTCGAAGCGTGCAGCCTAACCCTGGATGAGCAAGCCCGTCTGCAGATGCGTCCAGCCCTTGGGGAAGTCAGTCCCTAGGAATGATGTAGCCGGGTGGCAAGCTAGCTTTGTCCCCAGCTTTTGGAGGAATCTCCACACTGGTTTCCATAATGGCTCCGTGGGGGTATGTGAGTGGGCGTGGGCACAGCTCCAAGGCTGCATGTGGGTCATTGGGGCTGTCGGCCTGGGTTCTCACCCGTGGGCCGTGGGTGGAAGTAGCTTGTGACATTTCTAGGCCCACATTTCTCCCTTCTGCTGTGTATCAATCAATTATAGTGGCCCGGTGTCAGGGATCCAGTTTCTGAAGGGAGGAGGGGGACCTGTTCTATAGTCTCCAAGCCAAACTGCCACTGTCATGAGTTCAGCTGGGACCCTTTGTAAAAGATCACCACACCTCAGTTTGTTGAAGTATTGGGATTCCCACATGGGAGGAAGGGGCAGAACGAGTCATGGGTCCTCCCCTGAGTATCCAGTCCCAACATTAGGATGCAACCCTGCCCTGACTGGGGCTTTGGGGCCTCGGGGAGAGGCTGGAGTATGCAGGCTGGGGGAGAATAGGAGAAGGGGATCTCTGTGCACAGCCATAGAGCCCTCTCTTTAATCCAGACACTTTAGGGTTACTCAAACCTCGCCCATGCTTCGTAAGTAATCCTGATAAATGCATTGATTCCTCGGGGCAAGCTTTGGTAAAGTTTACTTTTGGGTTGTCATTGGGAGCTTGGAAGCAGGTAGATGTTACCTATAGTCAGTCCTCCAACAACGGAGAACATTCTCCCAACAGAAACGCCTCTCACTGCTTGGAGGCGGGCCACCTGATTCACATCTCACTGTGGTGCAAAAAGAGATTATTCTGTATTGTCTTTAGCCACTGAGACGCTGGGGATGTTTTTTATAACAGTCTGTGTACTCGCTAATACAGGCAGACCACACACATATATACACACACTCACTCTCTCTCTCTCTGTGTCTCTGTCTCTGTCTCTCTCTCTCTCTCACACACACACAATACACTCTCTCTTTCTCTATGTCTCACACACACATTCTCTCTCTCTCTCTCACACACACACATATACACACTCTCTCATACACACACATTCTCTCTCTCTCTCTCTCTCTCTCTCTCTCTCTCCACACACACACACACACACACACACACACACACACACACACACACACACCCTTAATTCCTATAGCTGCACAGAGGCTGATTGCCAGGTAGTGTGTGGCCACTGAGACCTAAGGCCGGAGGTAGATGGCATGAGATCTGAGGAAAGTGATGCAGGAAGCTACAATTCTTGACATACAGTAAATATTCAATATAATGGTTTAAATGAACCTGGCAGTGGTGGCAGCTGTGCCTCGAAGATGCCGAGATTGAGGTGTCTAAGGACCCAAGTGTCCTCCCTGGGCTGTGGCTATCAGTTCTAAGGCAGCTGCATCTGAGAGATCTCGTGTTCTTTTTGCCAACACTGTCTGATTTAGCTCTCTGCTTACCTTGGCCAGGTTCCCCTGCAAATAGTCTATAAGATGTGTACTTCATAAAAAACTTGCTTGGCACCAGTTGTCAGCTTATGCAAGACCGCCCACTCCCAGCTGCTGCTTTCTGTCTCTTTGTTTCTCGTCTTCTTCATTTCTCCATCCTTGACACTTCCCAATCAGGACCCTTATTCCTGCGCATTTGGGTCAAATGGGAGGAAGAGCTGTGCGTACTGACGGCTGAAGTCTCAGGAGCCCAGCAGATGGGTGGGTATATGATAATTATCCTGAGGATAAATACCTAGAGGTGACAGGGGACAGGCCTTTTCCGTGAGTCAGAGGTCAGTGAGTGGTCACTGACACAGGAAAACAGTGATTGGAGATGAAACTAACCCCTTAAAGGCCAGGCTGACTACTACAGCCGAGCTCCAAAGGACCTCACATCTGCGAACAATACCCACAGTCAAGACTGCGGATGTAACTTAGCGTAGCTTGCCTAGCATGAGGGAGAGCCCGGGTTCAATTCCCAACACTTCAAGAAGAATCCA
>JANBXA010000069.1:90295000-90307500 GCA_030556225.1 Cricetiscus sungorus | reverse complement strand
AGAACAACTACCCAGAGAAACCCTGCCTCAAAAAAAAAAAAAAAAAGAAAGAAAGAAAGAAAAATAAAAAGGAAAAGAAAATCAAATTAGATTATAACATACAGATGGCCTGCTGGTCTGATTTGGTCTTGCCCATTCCTACCTTCCTACAGTGGGAGTTTGTGTCTGGCTTCTTTCTTGTAGCACAGATCTGTGAAATTCAGTGTTTGATTGCTCATGCTCTAGAAATGCATCCCAGTCCACATGTCCATTCCCGTGGACATGTAGACCATTTGCAGTTAGCTATGATCAGCCAGGCACAAGACTGTGTGGACAAACATTTTCATTCCTGTTGGGCAGATACCTGGGAGCTGAGTGGCTGGGCCATTGGGTTAGTGGTACATGTTTGTAATTCCAGAACTCGAGAGGCTGACACAGGAAGATTGTGAGTTCAGGGATAGCTTCAGCTACATGATGAGACCCTGCCTCAACAAACCAAGAGTACAAGGGCCGAGGTTTGGATCCTCAGCCCAAACCAAAACAAAGCAGCACGAAGACCCCTGGCAACTGTGTTCTGGAGAGCCCACACCACCGCAGGCTTCGGCTGATAGCCCGGTTGCTGTGAATCTTCTCCAGCACTGAGTTCTGTAGTTCATTTGAGGTACGTTTCCTGGGACTTGAGTTTGCATTTCCCCAGACTACTGATCAAAAGCCTGCCGTCACGTGTCCCCTGGCCATTTAATTCACCAACTGGCCACGTCCCCTTTGTGTCCGTGTATTCCACAACTTCTGCCTCTGCCAGCTCATGGTACCTTTTTGCTTGGGTGTCTTGAAATAGTCTCTAGATTCTTCTTCCTCTCTTTCTTGTATAGACAAGGGAGTAATGTGGAGATGAAAATGGGTAGAGAGGGAGTCAGGTCACTCTGCTTAAACCACACTCATAGTGGACCCCCACAGACAGACAGACAGACAGACAGACAGACAGACAGACAGACCACACACTCTCTCTCTCTCTCTCTCTCTCTCTCTCTCTCTCTCTCTCTCTCTCTCTCTCTCTCTCTCTCTCTCCCTACCTGCAGAGTGAGTCCCTGGGTTTTCTGCTTCAGCAATCTAGAAACACTTGAGTTCCACAGATGAAGATGCATGGTGCAGGGGAGGTCCTGAGGCAGCTGCAGATGAAGATGCATGGTGCAGGGGAGGTCCTGAGGCAGCTGCAGATGAAGATGCATGGTGCAGGGGAGGTCCTGAAGCAGCTGCAGATGAAGATGCATGGTGCAGGGGAGGTCCTGAGGCAGCTGCAGATGAAGATGCATGGTGCAGGGGAGGTCCTGAGGCAGCTGCAGATGAAGATGCATGGTGCAGGGGAGGTCCTGAGGCAGCTGCAGATGGCTCAGGCCGTAGAGGTGCTGGCTGCCCAGCCTGATGACCTGAGCTCTCCAGGACCCACATGGTGGAAGACGAGAACTAATCCCCGCAGGTCCTCTGAACTCCACACACATCTACACATACGCATTAGTAATTTAATGAAACAAAATTTAAAAAGAGAAATACTCAGGTTTGGGCCTAAGAACGCAGAACAAACCCAAGGAGGAGACTGAGAGGCGAGGGTGAGGAGGTGGCCTTTCGGGTCTTCTACTTTCCCCCAGCCCTGCTCCCTCTACCCCAGGTTGGCCCTTGTCACAGGGTCACACACCTCCACCCCTGCTGCTTCGCTTTGGCTCCGCCCTCTCCAAGCTGTGTTGGTGCTGCAGGCTGGCAGGGAGGCTGCATTCAGGCCCCGCCTAGGTCACGGGTCCCGGCTGCCCTGCCCAAGGCAGAAGGTACCGAGCCTGTCACGGTGACCTCGGGCTGGAGGTGTCCCAACTCCGTGCGTGACTCCGCCCCCCTCCGCGCGCGTTTGTCGGCTTTCGGGAGCGGCGGCCACTCACACGGGTCCTCTTCGCTTGTCCCCAGCCCCGTGAGCCCCGGGAGCCCATGGAGCCCGCGCACAGCGCGTCCCCGGGGGAAGGCGCTGCTGAGGTGCTGCTGAGCGAGCTGGAGCGGCAGGTGCAGGATGTGGTGCGGGCGAGCTCCTGGTGGGAGCGCCGCGGTGTGGACTGCGCCATCCTCGCTCTCAGCCTGCTCGCCTTGCCGGCGGGTGAGACAAAGGCACGGGCTGCGGTTGGGGGGTGGCGCGGCTGAAGGTGGTGCAAGCTGGAAGGGAACCTCAGGACTCTAGGATCCTGGAGCCCGCTTCAGTCTCCAAAGTCTAGATGAGGGGTGTCACCCCATGCCCCGCTGTAGGTGGGAGAAAGTCCGACGCTTCAAAGTGGCGGACGAAAAAGTTGCACCAGGAGTACTGAATGGATGGGGAAGGGGTTGATGACAGGCGGAGAGAAGGGAAGAGCATGCTCTACCGGGAATGGGGTGGGGTGGCAGAGATGGGCAGAGGTGGACTGAAGCAGTCCGCACCTCTCTTGATCTAATGGCTCTGTGACATCTAGTCCCCATCTCTGCTCTGGCTGGGGCTCGGGAGGGTGACCTGGCACAATGTGGACAGCAGGATACCCTCGGCAAGCCCATGGAGGATTTTTTTTAATGTCCCAAATCCTTTAGAGAGAGACAATCCACCCCTCTCAGGCCCAGGAACTTGTCCACCACAGACCCAGGGCTGGCCCTCTTTGGCTCCGGGTTTGGACACGTCTGTTGTGCACGAAGGTCTGGGCCCACATTTTCAAAAGATGGTGAAAGACCCTGATGCCTGATCCCTCCTGTTTGTAGGGTTCCTGTGCCTACGCGTCCATAATGCACTGGCCTTTGCCACTGGCATCACAATCTTGGGAGTGTGCCATTACACTCTCACGGTCAAGGGCAGCCACCTGGCCACTCACGGCGCCCTCACAGAGTCCAAACGCTGGAGCAAGATCCTGATGATTTTCTTTGTGGAGGTGAGCCTGGCCGAGGTGGGGCAGGCAGTTGCTGGGCATCTGTGTGTTCATCCAGATGCTTCAGTGGGCAGGTGGATCCTAGTGTGCAATACAGTTCCCGTGTGTGTGTGTGTGTGTGTGTGTGTGCGTGCGTGCGTGCGTGCGTGCGCGCACGCCCATGTAGTCCTCCAAGCCTTGAGAGGAAGTGGACATTAGTGAATAATCCTGCATCCCATACAGCCCCGTGTCCACCTCTGACAATGAACTTGGCTTATCTTTTGATAATCTTCATCAGTTGAGTGGCATAAACATTTCTCACACCATGTTCCCTGTCCCTAGTGTTGTAATTTTAGAAAAGGGCGGGTGAGGGAATCATGCATTGGACAGAGTTCAAGCGGAAGTTTTTTGTTTTCATTATTATTAGGGGAAAAGACAGTAAAAGGGGAAATGGGGGGGGGCTGGCCTCTGGGGACAGGAGCAGTGGGAGAGAGGAAGGAGAGGCAGAGACACCTGGACCCCTCTAGCTCTTTGTGCAGCACTGGACCTAAGGTGGATAGCTTCTTCTTCTGCCCAGGATGCCTGAAACTGGCCAGTCTTGCTCTGGGCTGTGTTGGCACACAGAGACTTCTGGGTTCTGCAATCAGGGATTATTATTTGAAGGACAGATGGGGGGGTCACAGCACTCCAGCTGTGTAGCCTGCCCTTTGGCCTGCTGATGGCTGAGCCATCTTAAGAGGCTCCTTGTTCCTCTAGCCCTCCAGGAAGGGCTCTGCCTCCTCACCCGTGGCCCACTAGGAAGGCAAAGGCCTCTGGACAATTGTTCTTCAAGCCTCCCCAGATCCTCTGCCAGACTCCTCCTCCCCTCTACCCCTCCCCTGGGGACCCTCGCCTAGCCACCCAGGGTCCCTAGGAGTAGCTGGGGAAGCTGCTAGCAGGAGCAGGCATTTCTGGAAAGAACCCATTATTGGGGCCGGTCAACCCAATTGCTATACTTTTATAAAGTCACATAACTATTTTTAAATTTCACTACAATTTTTGTTTTATTCCATTTACTTGTGTGTTTGTGTGTTTGTGTATGTGGGGGTTGCATGTATCATGGCACACCAGTGAAAGTCAGATGACGACGTGCAGGAGTGAGTTCTCAGTTTTCTCTTGCCATCATGTGGATCCTGGGGACCCAGCTCAGGTCCCTAGGCTTGACAGCAAGTTTAATTTGCTGGGTGATTTTGAAAGTCCTTCCTTTTATTTACAGGTATGCGTGTGCAACTGCCTATGTGTGCATCACATGCATACAGTGCCCATGGAGGCCACAAGAGGGCATCAGTTCCATATGAATTAGAGTTAGAAGCGGCTGTGAGTCATCCAACGTGGGTGCTGGGAATGGAACCCAGATCCTCCGCAAGAGCAGTAATTGCCTTCAACTGTTGAGCTATATCTTCTGCCCACGAACTCTGTAACTTTTTAAACAACTTTATATCAACAGCACACACACACACACACACACACACACACACACACACACACACACATGCACGCTCTCGGAATCATTTCTTTCCTAGCATTCCCTGCCCTCTCCCCCCCCACCCCCCATGCCTTCTTACCAGCCCAGGCTTCTGAAGGGCTAGGGACATGATTCCTTAACCTTGCATTCCATTTGGGGACAAGGTCTAGGGGAAAGCTAGCTGATGGTGTGTGTGTGTGTGTGTGTGTGTGATGCTCTTTTGTGGTTGGGGACAAAAGGCCTGGGTTCCCCCTTCATGTTGTGACGCTTATTGGCTGTGTTGCAGTGGGCTTTGATGAGCTGTGAGCAATGCAGACTTAGTTTTGTCAGTCAGGCCCTCTAAGTAACCCGGGCAGGGAGGCATCTCCATACTCCAACCATAGGGAATGACTCTGGCTCCTTCTAGGACCAGTTCCCAAGGCCTTTGTAGCCTTGTGACTTATTGGCGTCCCAGCCCCATAGCGGTGACCTTGAGCAATGCATCTGGGGTTAGTGTCTTCATGGAATGCGCAAGCATGATAACGCTACCTCCTCGTTAATCCTGCGAGGTTAACGAGGTTGGATGAGACAGTGCAGAATTTTCAGGCCCACGAGCCACAGTGTTGTTTTGTGTTTTCCCTCTGGTGAGGACGCACTGACAGCTGCAGGGGCAGCACGGGTCGCTTTCGACTGTGTTCGGTGTGTTGTTGTTTTGTGCTTGTTACCTGGGAGGCTGCAGAGCCTGGCAGAGTGGTGCAGGTGCTAGTATTGGGTTGCCTGGCACAGGATAGGCTCTCGTGGCCCGGGAACCTCAGAGGGTACCCAGCACTTCTCTTGGATGTCTGGCTCTCACTTCTACATCCTGCTGTCTTCTCCCTTTTAGCCTTCTTGTCACCTGGACCCCTGGGGACACACCATCACTGTAGAGCATCTGGTCTTAGGCCCTGGGTTTCGTTGGGGTTCTACAGAGTCTGCAGCTCCAGGCATCAGCTGGCTACCTCTGGTTTTCGTAGATAGTTCAGTGTTTGAAAGTATTATCTTCCAGCCTACTGGGTCTGAGCTGGTGTGGGACCAGGCTCTCTCTGATCTGGCTGCTCGGGAGAGTGGGAGTAGACAGAATAGAATGGGTCACTACTCTAGGCCCTATTCAAAGTCGTGTATGCCTACCCACACCAGATGAGTTTCCTCTGAAGACCCTTTCTGGTCTACTTGAGGAAGTTCCTACCATGGCCTTACACAGTATACATTCTCTATCCTGGTTACCTCACCCAGGCTGCTAGGTATATCCTTGGAGCTGGCCAGGGAAGGATGACCACTAGAAGATAGACGGAGCAGGCCATCCTGGTTTAAGTTCTAACCTCTTAAAGGCCTTTAGTGTCACAACCAAGGATGCTTGCTCCCCAAATGAGCGGGAACCATTTGGAGCTCTTTATTCTGGCTCTCTTTAAACCCTCCTTGTAGACTCAGCTCTGTGCTGTGGGGGTGGAGCCACAGCCGATCCACAGGGAAGCCTGTGTAGCTTGCTGTGTCACACAGGGGAATGGCTGTCACCATCCATAGGTCCCCTGTGACACACACCGTAGAGAAGCCCCAGCCTAGTCATGATCCTCATGCTTTCTTGTGACTGAGTCCAGTCCATCTTGCTTCCACCAGGATTCTGTTTGGATAAAAGCAGCCGTGATAGATGTGTGTTTTCTTTTTCGGTTCTGGGGATTGAATGCAGGCTCTTGTGCGTAGCAAACACCTGTGCCATCTTGGAGCTGTTCTCTCTCTCTCTTTACTTTAAGTGTTTTTATTTAGAGGACCAATGCAGATATTCAGTGCGAGGTACACTGCTGTATAAAAACTTTCAAGTCTTACGGTAATTACAGATTCGTAAAACGTCTCAATGTAGGGCAGAGAAGCCTAGTGGATCGGATAGGTCATTCCTGTTTCCTTCCAGTAATTATATTTTTGTGTCATTCAATATCAAAACCAAGGAAGCTGATGTTGGCACTTGAGTGTGTCTAGTTCTGTGCCTTTTTATCACACGTATAGACTCAAGATGCACAGTCCGTACAAGTGACACGAACAGGCTGTGGGGACGAGTGTTGGCCATGCAAGCAAAAGGATGGGAGACTGGACCTCCAGTCCATCGTCAGAGAGCACAGACAGCGGAACCCCAGAGCAAGCTCCCTATCAAGGCTGGCAGTTCTGGCAAGCTCTGGGTGGGACTGAGAGACACCGCCTCAATAGATAGGGTGACATCAACTTCAGGCTCCCACATACACTTACTCACACACGCGTGCACGTGCACACACACACACACACACACACACACACACACACGAGTCAAAAAAGGATTGGGGTTGGGGAAGAGATGTGGTCTTTAATATCAGTGGTGTAGAGGCTGAGAAACCCTGGGGGCATTTTGGAAGGGCAGCTGGTGAGGTGCCTGGAAGCCATGAGATTCTCACAGGGGCGCAGATGAAAGAGGCCAAGAAGGTGCATGCATCAGGCAAAGGAATTGGTACTTTGCCTTGTAGCCAAAGAGGTTAGCAGCCATGAGAAAGAGCTCGAGTCCAGTGGTAGTCAGGCATGGTACCACACAACTTTCACCCCAGAACTTAGGAGGCGGAGGCAGGCGGGTCTCTGTGAGTTTGAGGCCAGCCTAGTCTACGTAGCGAGTTCCGGGTCAGCCAGGGCTACACAGAGAGACCTTGTCTCAAACACAAAGACTAAGGCTAAGTTTTCCCCCTGGGACATCACCCAAGGAATTAGCTCTACCCGTGCTGTTCTTTTATCGTTTCCTCTTTGTTTTATTTTCTTCTGTTACGCAAACAGAGGTTGGGGCTGTAGCTCAGTTGGCAGAGTAGAGTACTTGCCTGGCGTGCACAAAACCCCAGTGCTCAGTGCTGTACAAAACCAGGCCTGATGGTTCATACCTGTAACCAGCACTAGATATGTAGAGGCTGGAGTATCAGGAGTTCAAGGTCATCCTTGGGTATACAGGGAGGTAGATACCAGCTCGGGGACTAGGGACCTTGCCTAAAGAAACAAAACTCCTGCGTTGCAGGGTAAAACTCGGGCGTGAAATCACAGCACCACCTAGACTGGGTTGGAACTAGGTCACCCTGCTGGTTTGATTTGTGGTAGATGAAGCAGGGGACTGGCTGGAGGCTGTTGGTAGAGAGGTCAGGAGGAAGACACGAGGGATTGCAGGGCCAGGCTGGGGTGCGGGGAGCAGGGAGGGGGTGCAGGATGTTGGCTGGGTGCCATCGAGTGCAAGAGGGAGGAGGAGTGAGAAGGGTCAAGGGCAAAATCTAGGTGGAAGCCAAGGCCATCATGGGGCCACTCCGGAAAAGGGCTAGGAGTGGGGGCAGCAGTATGGGCAGGGATAGGAAGAAGGGTGGTGGCCATCGTCCAGACCCTGCCCCAAACAATAACAACAACAGAAGGCGGTTTACAGAAAGAACATAACAGTGCACAAATAACTCTGCGGCATGCTGTATTTCCTTCCCGTTTTTCTTGAGTGGGTGGGTGACGGGCACACATGCTACAATCTACAGACTCCAATCCACCTTCCTCCTCTCTCCGACAAATTACCCCCTTCTGTCTCTCAGGAGAGAACATCTCAATGGGACTGGGAGGCCCGGATGGGGTTAGGTGCTCTTGCAGAGGTCCGTTCCAGGCACAACCGCTGGGCAGCTTACAAGTCTTGTAACTCCAGCTCCAGGGCACCCGAAGCCCCATTCTGGCCTCAGTGAGCACTTGCACATAAGTGTGCACACTCACATGTGGACACACACATACACAAAAGGGGGGACCTAGATATCTAGTTATAAAAAACCTCAGGCAAGGTCTTATTCATAGAAAAAGGCAAAGACGCCCATTGGCTCTGCAAGTGGGTATCAAGTCACAAGTCGCATTCTGGAGGGCCCGGGCTTGTGCCTGGGATCTTGCTGAGAAGCCTGCAGGTACCTGAGGGTACCCATCTCTAGATGCACAGTTGCGGTTAGGCTCCAGCTGGTTCTGGCATTGACTAAGAACAGTTAGCTACTGGTCTGCAGGGCAAGGGGGGCTGCTGAGCTGCTGCCAGAAGCAGAGTCAACTGTTGATGAGCAAGCAGGGGCTGCACTCAGCTGCATCTCTTGGTAAAAGAGGACTGGCCTTGGCAGAGAGCAAGAAGTTGTTTCCAGGTGCCCAGAGACGGCTCAGGGAGTAAAAGCCACTATACAGACCTAGTGACCTGAGCTTGGTCCCTGGGACCTGCATGAAGGTGGAAACAGAGAACTGACTCCACAGAGCTGTCCTGGGACCTCCTCACATGCATCATGGCATTCGTGTGCCACACACGCGTGCGTGCGCGCACACACACACACACACACTCGCGCGCACACACACACTCGCGCACACACACTCACACACATGCACACATGCATGCACTCACACACACACGCACACACACACACTCACACTCGCGCACACACACATGCACACATGCAGGCACTCACACACACACATATGCACGCACTCATACACATGCACGCACTCACACACACACTCACGCACACACACACTCACACACACTAATTCATAAGACAAACAAAAGGAATTAGCTTCTTCTTCGCGGGACAGATCCCAGAGGTGTAAAGCTTGCTCTGGGCGGGCCAGTGGGTGGGGCAGGCCTGACTCTGAGACCTGGTGCTCAGCCTATGCGCCCTGCAGTCTCCCTGCCTCACAGCAGCTGGCTTTGAGAAGCTTCCCCTTCTCCTGGAAACAGGAAAGCATCTTCACTAAAGTCAAAATCTTCGGCCTGGATAAAGCCCTTGAGGCCTTACATCTGCATAAGAAACAACCCAGCACCTGTTTGGCATTCGAAACGATCTCCTTGGCGGAGTGGCACTGATGAATCCTTTGGCAGACTCATGTCAAAAAAAAGAAAGAAAGAAAGAAAGAAAAACTAGTCACTCTAGGGAGACACTGGCTTTGTGCATACTAGTGCCCCGATGCCTCTCAGCCTGCATTATGGGCTCTCAGGAAGGGACCCCCATGCTCCCTCAAACCACTCCTGGAAACCTTCTTGCTCCTCTGAGCTCAGGCTGCCAAGTAGTGTCACAAAGTACAGCTGTTTGCCAGGTACACACACAAAATGATTATGGCGGATTCTTGCTTTATCTGCATTGACAGCCTCTGGGGTTGGAGAAGTTGCCTGACTGGTGGCCAGTGGCCAGTGGGGGAGTGGCAATCCAGGGATCCAGCCTCCTTGTCCCTAAATGCTTTGCAGAGCAACATCAAGCAGATGGCTGCATGGGGAGCATGGATGCTTGAGAGACGATGGGCAAGTTAGATTGGCTGTGGATGCAGAGGAGGGCTTAGGAGTGACGGCTTTGGGAAGGGTGGAGTGTCCTTGAGGCTCCTTGGGTTCTGTTTCTTTCAGTTGTGTCCAGCATGGACCCAGTACCCTTTTGGCTGCCACTCTAGGTATGCACAGCCTTTCCTGCAGAGTTCGGCAAGTTCAACCACGTCAACATGCACCACGGTTACACCAACGTGGTGGGTCTGGGAGACTCGAGCACATGGAAGATGCCGTGCCTCAACCGATACATCTACATGTTCCTCGCACCACTGCTCATCCCCATTCTAACCCCGCTGGTTGCTCTCGGTGAGTACTGGACTGGAGTGTTCTGAGGACCGGCCCCAGCCCTCTTTCCTTCCTCCCTGGCTTTGTGGACCCTGCTTGCGAAGATAGCTGGGAGGCACGAGGCAAGACTGTCAGAAGCAGCCACGCTGGGCGGAAAGAACCTGGCCCTGGTCCAGGTCTCTCCTTCACTTACTGGCTGGTGGTTGTGGACCAGGTAACCTGACCTGCCTGCCTTAGGCTCTTCATCTGCTCAAGGATGGTGTGAAAACATAAGGAGCCCACAGATGTAAGGGAACATTTTTGGGGCTGGAGGGGATGGCTCAGAGGTTAAGAGTGTTCCCTGCCATTCCAGAGGACCAGATTTCAATTCTTAGCATCTGTGCTGGGCTGCTCACAATGTCCTGTAACTCGAACTTCAGGGGGAATCAGTCAACACCTCTGGCTCCCATGGGCACCAGCACTTAAGTAAGACACACACACACACACACACACACACACACCACACACGCACGCACGCACGCACGCACGCACGCACGCACACACGCACGCACGCACGCACGCACGCACGCACACACTCACACTTCTAACAAAATCTTAGCATGTGGGGCACCACTTTGTGGATGCCCGTACAAACCACACCCCAGGTTGTAATCATTGCTATTATGGAACAATACCAAGAGGTAGGAGATGGGGCTATGGAGCAGGTCTTGACCTTGGCATGCTTTTCACGTTGTCTGGTTCACTGGACACACCCAGGGCACCCCTCTACTTCAACACTGCTAGTTACCAGGGAGCCGCTCACGATGGCTCCCTCTCACATCACCTCTTGCCCCTCTGACAGAGCGTCTGAGGAAGGAAGAGCTGAGGGCAGCACTTAGGACGTTGAGCCTCATGTCACTGGGCCTTTATTCTCAGTATTGGCTGCTCCTGAATGTGTCGGGCTTCAAGAGCCCCAGCTCAGCACTGGCTTGCATGCTGCTCGCCAGATCCCTGCTGGCCCACCCCTATCTTCATGTCAACATCTTCCAGGTAAACTATCAGCCCTGGGGACAGGCAGTAAAGGCAGCATCTCCAGGGTGTCTGACAGACCCAAGGTTTGGGTAGAGAGAGGCCCCTGAAGGACACTTTCCCCCTTTCCTGCCCCTATCGCTGTGGGCCATCACAGGAAGGTGGGGTTCACCGAAGCCTTTGCCTGGTCCTGGAGGGACCCTCCCTGCTTTCTTCTCCAGTCTAAACCCTACTCATCATTGGAGGTCAGGATTGCACATCCTCCTCTACCGTTAACTTCAATCAGTGCACACCTTCTCCACTGGGCATGCCCCTGGGTCTAGGGTGCGTGGAGGTAAACGGGAGCTTTGGCAGATGGGACACTGAGAGGGTGGGGACACTGAGATGGTGGCTGCAGATGTGCTGAGCTGGCAGGGATGGAACAGGTCTTCACCCATAGGGGAGCAGCGAGGTCTCCTGTAGAAATGGTGCCAGCTGCGCTCCTGGCTATTCTCAAAGACGCCTTCCCCCCTCCCCCCGCCCCATCTCCTGCCCTGCCCTTGGCTTGCCTCGTGGCATTGGCTGGGCCTGCACTTGAGCTTTGACACACAGGTAAAGGCATGCCACCAATGTGAGGCACATAGGGTCACAAGAGCAAGCAGTGAATCACGGGCATTGGATAGCAGGGCTCTGGGAAAATGCGCAGGCAAAGCCGTTCATTGTCTAAAGGGGGAGAGGCCGGATGATGGGAAGACTCAGCTCACGGCTGGCCGACTGGGCTAGCCCCGGAACTGCACAGCTGGTCTCTCACACCTGTAGGGTCCCACTGGCCCCTGAGTGCCTGGTGAAGTCAGACCGGGGCTGTTTAAGCCCCGCAGGGTGTGACCCGTGTGTCTATCACAGCACATCGGATTGCCCATGTTCTCTCTGGAGAAGAAGCCCCGGCGGATTCACATGATGAGCCTCGGGGTACTGAACCTGCCCCGGCAGCCCGTGCTGGACTGGGCGTTCGGCCACTCGCTCATCAGCTGCCACGTGGAGCATCACCTCTTCCCTTGGCTCTCTGACCACATGTGCTTGAAGGTAGCCAAAGGCTGGGGGGAGAGGGAGGAGGGCCTGTCTGAGGGAGGATGGTGGGGGAGGAGGAGGGGCCTGTCTGAAGGAGGATGGTGGGGACCTCCACGTACATCTGAACTCCAGGCTCCCTCATCGGCCTCTTCAAAGGTCACCCAAGAGGGGTAGCCTGGAGTACAAGTAACAACATGGGTTTTATATCAGGGTCACCTGGGTTTCCTAGCAGCAGTGTGACTCTGGGCAGGGCCACGGAGCCTCGGTTTCCCGGTCTGTAAAATGGGAGGGACAAGGTTCACCTTGATGATTGTGAGACTAGATCTGAAATATTTGGCCCACAGAAGGTGCTTTGCAGGGGGAGCCGTGTTCACCCCTTGGGCTGAGGAGGGTGGGCATGTAGCCCAGGGTTTTGTGGGGAGTGAGGATGAGGCCACTCCCCCCCTCAAGGGTAGTG
>JANBXA010000069.1:90142500-90290000 GCA_030556225.1 Cricetiscus sungorus | reverse complement strand
ATGTATGAAATGTGAAACAGGGGAAGCTTCTGTTTTGGACTAAGCTTCCGCACAGGCTTTAAAAAGACCGGAATGAATGTCAACATGAAGGCTCTCACCAAACTGCAACCCAGCTGTTCATCTGGCCCAAGACAACCGATGACGGTCAGGCCAGTCCGGCCAGTTTTAGCTAGTACGATGACACTCCCACTGCCATCTACCAGGCCAGGTCAAAGCTGAAGGTGAATCCTGCCCTTATTTTAATTATATTCCTGGTGTTGCTGTTGAAACCAAGTTCTTGCGCCCATTAATTAGACTTTCCACCGTCCTTAGCTCCTGTCCTTGTGTTGAAATTATTTGTGGGTCAGCAACAGGGTAAAGTAGCGTGCCCCCGGGCCAGACATGAGTTCGATATCCAAAAACTCACGTAGTGGAGAGAACCAACCTGAAAGCTGTCCTCTGATCAACACACACCATGTGAGCGCTGTGGCATGCGTACACCCGTCCCCATAAATAATCCAATAAATAAATAAAATTTAAAAATAGATGAATGTTCTTTTTAAACATACAATTAGAATATGCATGGTTTACCTTGATTACTGAGCTTTTTAGGTGCCTTCTTAAATTCTACCTTAAGGTCCTGCCTCACTCTGATCCCTGCACTGCTGGACAGGGAGGGGTTGAAGGTCAGGATCTGTTCTCAGTGCCAGAGCGGAGTCTATTCGCGCGTTTTCCCCCATGTAATGGGAAGACGATGACGAGAAACGAGCTCTTGAGCGTTTACTATTTTCCTTAGTCTGACACAAACAGCATCTCTTTGAGGCCACACCAATGCAACACCTAGACTTAAAAAGAGGCGGCCGGAACCGGGACACTAGAGACTTCCGGATTCTGGGCTCCTGATTGGCTGGAACAAAAATCACTCAAGAAAGAAGCCATCCTATCAGAAAGCAACGGCCACAGAGCAGTGCGTCATCAGCGAGCGACGAAGTTTACGTAAACCCCTTTCTAATTGGCTTCCTTCTCTAAGAGCAACTGAAACGGCGTTGGGGATTCGCGTTTCTCCAAGCCCTAGACTTCCGGTGCCTGTCGTGACCAGGAAGACTGGGAAGAAATTTGGTAAGTTTTTGAAGTTCGGACGCCCTGGGGGCGGGGCTTCGGAAGCTGGGGGCGTGGTTTCGCTTGGGGGCGGGGCTCTCGGAGTTCGGCGTGGAGTCTGGAAGTTGAGGTTTCCAGCGAGCGGGAGGCGTGGTTTGGGGCGGGCCACAGTGATGGGCGGGCCGCCCCCCGCGGTTGTGGACCTGCTCCGCACCTAGGAGTCACTGCGAGCCGTCCTGTCCACTGGTTGCAGTTTCCAGCCATGGCTCTGCGCTGCTGGCGCTGGTGGCACTGGTCCGCGTGGCCTGCGTTTCGGCCGCCTCCCTCCAGGAGCACCCCGAGTAGGAGCAGGGCTCTTGGGCTGCACCAGGGTGAGGGGAGGCTTGTGATCAAGAGCAGGGGTCCAAGCGGAGCTGAGTGAGGCAGGGCTGGCGAGGGGCGAAGCTGATGGTGTCTGCTCTCGCGGGAGAAATGGGTGTGGTGTACAGGGGAGGGTCTGTGCGAGGAGGTGTGAGGCGCCCTGCGTAAGACACGGGTCAGTAAAGGCTAAGGGGCTACGCCATGAGGTTCGCCTGGGTGAACTAGGTGAATGGGGTGACAGGGAGGTGGGGATATGAGCGGTAGAGTTCTGTGCGTAATAGAAAGGGTAGAAGAAAGCAAGATAGAGACGCGATGGGGAGATGAAGACATGGGATCATATAGGGAACCCCACAGGAAAAACAAAGTGTTGTGCAGGGCGGATTCGGGGGCCAGGGGGCTCTGGCGTAGGCTGTGGTTATCGGCGTAGCACGTTCCTAGGGAAGACATGGGGGTCTGGATAAAGACAGCCTCTGACATTCAGATGAAGTGGTGAAGCTTTGAGGAACAGAAAAAGGAAGATGCAGGTGAGGGCGAAGGGCAGTTGGACAGAATTGGTTTGGGGTGGTTAGAGAGTGTTGATTTAACCTTGCTGTCCCCTCCTCTGCCCAGCCCCAGGCTTCCGCCGGCAGCTCTCCACACAGGAGACCCCTCAGATCTGTGTGGTTGGCAGTGGCCCAGCTGGCTTCTACACAGCCCAACACCTGTTAAAGGTAAGCCTTTCTCACCAATCATTTCTTGCCCCAGGTCTGTGGGTAGGCTCCAGCCTGATGAGAAAGGGGCTTCCAGCTCATCTAAGCTGTGCCCTTTCTACGTGATTCCACACCTGTATCTGTGGTTCCCACCCTAGGTCCTCAGCTCTGAGAGAAATGTGGTCGGTGGTCAGTGACAGATGGGCAGCCCTGACTGCCATCACCAAGCAGCGAAGTGTTTTTCAGTCTTGTGCCATGGCTTTATCCTCTTATCTTCTTTTCTATTTCTCCATCTCTACCAGTCTACATTTCAAGGCTATCAGCTTCGCTGCCCTTACCCCATCCTTCAGCCCCAGCCCTCCCCATGCCCATTTTCTCCCGCTAAAGGCCAAGGTCTCAAAGCTTTCAGTATTAATCTTGTCAGACAGGGCCCCAAGGCTACCAGATATAAGACGAAAAGGAAGGGGGTAAGGCTGGAGAGAAGGCTCCATGGTTGGGTTCCCAGCACCCACATGATAGCTCACAACTCCAGCTCCAGAGGATCTGACATCCTCTTCTGTCCTCCGCTTGCATCTTTATCCATGCACTCACACGCACACACAACTAAAAATAATAGAGGATGTATTGTTTTTAAAAAGAATAAGGGTTACCAGGATTGACTGAGATGAGACAGTGTCTGAGCTTTAGAGGACTTGTAATATCTACAAGGCAGGAGAAAGGGGGTTATACTGATAATACATACAGGAACCTGGGAGGTAGCGTGACCCACTGGCCTGGTTTACTCAGGGCTGGCTGACACTAGGAAGGTCTCCTGCAGACCTCTGCTAGGAGTGACCTATGCATGACTCCACAGCTGCTTTCAATGACTCACACAGGGCAGTGTGACAGAAGCTGCTCCCGAGAAATGTAGTGTGAGGTGCACTGAAGACCCTGTGTGGGCTTTGGCAAGCTGCCTGGTGCTGTTGAGAGGAGTCAGCCTGGAGTGCAAGGCCACTGATAAGGACAGCCGGGCTCTGGGATGGAGACTCGTGGGCTTTAAGGGTGGGGGAGTGGGGTGGGCGATCTCTGGGAGGTTGTAAGGGGCACTGGCTGCATTAGCTGAGGGTGAGGGTTAGATGGTGGGAGTCTTGGTGTCTTCTCAGTGGGCCAGATCCTGACCTACAGGCATGTGGACGTATTTTCTTGTGTCATGGACCTGACATTCTAGCTTGAGGTGTCTGGTTTGCAAGATATTTTGGAGCTTACACTGGGTTGGCCCCTAACCGGTCATCTAGAGAGGGAAGTGTCTAAAGTGAATTTGTGAAGAGTGTGAGATAGAATAGCAGGAGTGCCTCAGGCATGGGGAATCACGTGGACAAAGGCCAGAGGACGTAGAACGGTCCTTGGACATCTTTCCAGAGCCTATTCCAGAAGGTCAGTGACTGTCTGAGGGGTGAAGAGGTGGGAGGCAGGACCAAGGAGGCAGCTGGAGCCCAGATCACAAGCTGCTTAGAAACCGCCGACCACATTGTAAACCTTCTTGGATCATTCTGCATATTTCCTGTTGGAGAGGTCTTATTTAAATGAGCCCAGCTCAGATTTAGTCAAAACTCTATGACTGAACCCTCAGAATCAGCAATTTTAAGCAACCACCTTGGCTGGGGGTAGGGGAGGGGACACAGGAGAAAGGGTAGGGATGAAGACTGAGATGACATGTATGAAGTGAGACATTCTGGATCTCAGCTTCTGAGGTCTCAGGATGAGGTAAAGAGGTAGGGTGAGAAGAGGGGAAGAGAGAGAGGCTGTGACAGAGCTACAAGATTTGAGGTCACAGGAGGGACAGGATAAGACATCCCTAGGACATCCTGAGTGTGTGTCCAGGAGGAACAAAGGTCTCCAGGCCAGAAGTGCCTCAGAACCCGTCCTTTGCAGGGACAGGGCAGGAGACAGCAGTCGGCAGGAGAAGAGAAGCAGTTTCTTGGAAATGGGTCTCTGTGTGAGATTAGGGCTACTGTGAGGTAGGCTGGCCGAGAACCTTGTGCCGGGAAGGAAGTCTCCCTTTGTAGCAGGATGGAATGGAAGATGGAGACAGTGACGTCAGGCTGTGTAGGGATGCCCAGCAGGCTAAGCAGTTTGAACTTTGCAGTGAGAGACGCATGGGGAGGGTTTTGAACAAGAGATGATGTGCTCCAGTGGTCGCCACAGCTGTGGTGTCCTCCCACTGGGGAGCCCAGGGCTGAGAGCTCGGACCTGACTCACTCAGCCTTGAGTGTGACCCAGAGGGATGGGACATTCTGCTGCACAGAAATGTGCAGAAGCTCTCCCTGTGACAGCCAGTTAGAGTTGGAGCTGGGCCTGCCTCCAGCTGTGGACTTCATGGCCTGAGCTCTTTGTGGGTTTGGTTTCCATGGGTTTGGGAGAGGTTATTTGGGAGGCCACCTCTGGGCTGGCCGAGGGTAAAAGAGGCAGATGGGCTGGAAGTCTAGACTTGGGGTGGGTGGTGGAATGAGCAGGAGGAGCAGGATTTGGACAAAGGCAGTGTTGGGAGGAGGTAGCCGGAACTCATCCGCCTTGAGTTCTTTTGAGCTGGTGGGATAGGGTGGCCCAGGGTGTTCTGGGACCTACCAGGCCAGCACTGTTGGTGGCAGCAGAGCCAGACCAAGCTTCTCTGGCCAATTCCAATCTCATACCCTCACGACACCTTGCAAAGTGCCCTAGGAGGGCAGGCAACACTGGGCAGCTGAAAGCTGGGAGTAGGCCCACTGCCACGCTCTTGTCCCCGTATGCCCCGGCTCTGCCCCCATTCTCTCTGCCCCACATGCCCCTGCTGATCGCTGTCCCAGTGGCATCATCTTGGAGACTTAGGGCTAAGGAAGGTTCTCAAAGGTGGGTTCTCGGGTCACAGGGCCAGCACTTGTGGAGGGTGAGGGCCCACATCTGACCCGAGGGCTAAGCCCTGATAGAGGGTGAGGGTCCACATCTGACCCGAGGGCTAAGCCCTGATAGAGGGTGAGGGTCCACATCTGACCCGAGGGCTAAGCCCTGATAGAGGGTGAGGGTCCACATCTGACCCGAGGGCTAAGCCCTGATAGAGGGTGAGGGCCCACATCTGACCCGAGGGCTAAGCCCTGATAGAGGGTGAGGGTCCACATCTGACCCGAGGGCTAAGCCCTGATAGAGGGTGAGGGTCCACATCTGACCCGAGGGCTAAGCCCTGATAGAGGGTGAGGGCCCACATCTGACCCGAGGGCTAAGCCCTGATAGAGGGTGAGGGCCCACATCTGACCCGAGGGCTAAGCCCTGATAGAGGGTGAGGGCCCACATCTGACCCGAGGGCTAAGCCCTGATAGAGGGTGAGGGTCCACATCTGACCCGAGGGCTAAGCCCTGATAGAGGGTGAGGGTCCACATCTGACCCGAGGGCTAAGCCCTGATAGAGGGTGAGGGTCCACATCTGACCCGAGGGCTAAGCCCTGATAGAGGGTGAGGGTCCACATCTGACCCGAGGGCTAAGCCCTGATAGAGGGTGAGGGTCCACATCTGACCCGAGGGCTAAGCCCTGATAGAGGGTGAGGGTCCACATCTGACCCAAGGGCTAAGCCCTGATAGAGGGTGAGGGTCCACATCTGACCCGAGGGCTAAGCCCTAATAGTCACTTGCAGATCCTGCCATCCTCCTTTGGGAGGCCTTGAATGTGGCCTCAGCCTGTCCGCCAGAGCCTCCTGTCCGCGGCAGATGGTGGGAGCCAGTCTCCTTGGCCATTTGAGCGGAGTTTTCTTGCTGTCGGGGACGGGAGCTCTGGGGGGGGGGCCTGGCCTCGCTGTTGAACCCACCAGCTGTGTTTTCCCACAGCACCATACCCAGGCCCATGTAGACATCTACGAGAAGCAGATTGTGCCCTTCGGCCTGGTGCGCTTTGGCGTGGCACCTGACCACCCTGAAGTAAAGGTGAGTGTCTTTCGGTGTGGGGGTGGAGACAGTAGAAATGAGGAGGACAGAGAGGCTCCCTGGCATGGTAGAATGACCCTCGGCTTGCTGTGTGATGGGACCCAGGCTCCATCCTGGGGAATCATGGGGTGGGGTTGGTACGGACATGACTCCCAGGAGCTGCCCTGTCTTCTCATGTTCCTCTCCCGCCTCTGCCTGGCAGAATGTTATCAACACGTTTACACAGACAGCCCGCTCAGACCGCTGCTCTTTCCGGGGCAATGTGATGGTGGGCAGGGACGTGTCGGTGCCAGAGCTTCGGGAAGCCTACCATGCTGTGGTGTTGGTGAGTGCCCATGAGGAGGACGTTGGATGTGAGGGGAGGGCTGACAGGACACAGGAGGCTGGTGCTGAGGCCTTGGGCCTGGTTGGGGGCTGCATCTTTCCTCAGAGTTATGGAGCAGAGGACCACCAGGCCCTGGGGATTCCTGGCGAGGAGCTGCCTGGGGTGGTCTCAGCCCGGGCCTTTGTGGGCTGGTACAATGGGCTTCCTGAGAACCAAGAGGTGAGCTTGGGGAGCACCTTGCTGCTTCTGGCTTGGGTCAGGCGTCCCTGAGGTGTTAGGGTCTGAAGTCAAGGCAGTGAGGAGCCAGCTGAGGAGATGTGAGACATGGGTGACTGAGCCAGCTCATCTGTGGGGGCCTGGGGGCAGGGAGGAAAGTGGGCTGGAGAGGGCTGTCTAAGGTAGGGCAGCCCGAGGCACAGCTGGGTCTGCCCTAAGGAGTCTGCAGATGAGACTAGCCTGGCTAGAGCTAGGGAAAGGGACCCTCTATCAAGACCTTTCTCCTCCAGCTGACACCGGATCTGAGCTGTGACACAGCTGTGATTCTGGGACAAGGGAATGTGGCTCTGGATGTGGCCCGGATCCTGCTGACCCCACCTGAGCACCTGGAGGTGAGGGGTGGGGGTGGGCAGAGAATCCCCCAGCAATTTCTCTTGCCCCCTTAAACTCCTTGTCCTATTTGGACATCAGAGGGAAGGAATCCTGTTATTTAGGAGCCATTTCCAGAGTTGGCGGCAATGCTCTATGTGGCCACCAGGGGGAGCAGCAGCATAGTTTTTAGGCTGTTGGCTTTGTCTGTTTTGGAGTGGAAACCAGACCAACTGCCCGGCAAGTCCCCTCCCGTTTTTTTGAGTCACTGTCTCATTATGTATCCCTGGCTGGCCTGGAGCTCACTGTGTGGATCAGGCTGGCCTCGAACTCACAGAGATCCATATGCCTGTGTCTCATGTTCCACCACGCTTGGCCCTAAGAGCCTCCTTCTGTTTCAGAAAACAGACATCACACAGTCTGCTTTGGGGGTCCTGAGGCAGAGTCAGGTGAAGACTGTGTGGATAGTGGGCCGGCGTGGACCCCTGCAAGTGGCCTTCACCATTAAGGTACTGGATCCAGATTAGGAGGAGCCAAGGTCCCAAGAGGAAGGTTCCCCTTCTGTGTGTGTTGGGGTTGCCACAGAGCCTGGGATGGAACAGGGAGGTGGGCAGGGTCCCAGAGCTGATGGTCTCCCCTACACTGCTGATGGTCTCTCCCACCAGGGCTGAACTCTGGTGGGTTCAGGAATGCTCAGTGATCTGGACCTGACCTCTTCCCCATCCCTGCTCCCACCCCCTGCCCTCAAGGAGCTTCGAGAGATGATTCAGTTGCCAGGAACCCGGCCCATTTTGGACCCTTCGGATTTCCTGGGCCTCCAGGACAGAATTAAGGGTGAGGGGCCAAATCCAGCCCCCACCCCACAGCTCACAGGCTTGGGGGAAGGTGACCAGCAGGGACAGTCCTGAAATATTCCATGTTGCTGACAGATGTCCCCCGTCCAAGGAAACGGCTGACAGAGCTGCTACTTAGGACAGCCACAGAGAAGCCAGGCGTGGAAGAGGCTGCCCGCCAGGCACTGGCCTCCCGGACCTGGGGCCTCCGCTTTCTCCGAAGCCCGCTGCAGGTGCTACCCACACCAGACGGACGCCGGGTAGCAGGCATCCGCCTGGCAGTTACCAGACTGGAGGTGAGTTCCGTGCTACCCAGACTCCCCTCCCGTCCCAGCCTGGTGTCACCACATTCTCCCCAATAGGGTGTTGGGGAGTCCACTCGGGCAGTGCCCACGGAAGATGTGGAAGATCTCCCTTGTGGGCTGGTGCTGAGCAGCGTGGGCTACAAGAGCCGCCCTATTGACCCCAGTGTGCCCTTTGACCCCAAGCTTGGAGTCATTCCCAACGTAGAAGGCCGGGTTGTGAATGTACCAGGTGAGAGGATATGACAAGGCTGGGCACCTAATTATAACGGGAGGCTGGAAGGCTGGAGTCCCAAGACCGCTCATTCCGCAGTGATGGATGTGAGCCGGCTCTTGAGACAGGCCCAGATGTAGGACACAGCCCCGCCCTCTCAGGCAAGCCGGGACATCATTCAATAAAAGCTTCCTGATGCCTGCCCTGAGCCAGTGCTCACACTGGTGGGATTAGCCTCACTCTTCTTACCCATGTGCCCATCTTGTTGTCCACTCGTTCACTCATTCATTCACTCACTCACTCACTCACTCACTCACTATTACTGAGGGCCTGTTGAGCTGTGGAGAGTTAAGTCTCGGTTCACTTCCCCAGGGACCAGCTCCTCCACAAGGAAAAGGAGGGTGGCATGGGAAAACAGAATCTATCGTGGCTCAGGCATATTGGTGCGCACCTTTAATCCTAGCACTCAGGAGGCAGAGGCAGGCAGGTCTCTGAGTTTGAAGCCAGCCTGGTCTGCAGAGTGAGTTGCAGGACAGCCAGGGCTACCCAGAGTAATCCTGTCTCAAAAATCGACTAAAAACCACACAACACACACACATGCACGCACTTTCATGGTGAACCATTGGCTATAGTGGATCTGGCCTCTGGGGTCTACTGGGAGATGTGGGGAACGGTGTGTGTGTGTGTGTGTGTGTGTGTGTGTGTCTGTGTGTGTCTGTGTCTGTGTGGTCAGACCGTATCTGTTGCCCTCCTCAGGCCTCTATTGCAGTGGCTGGGTAAAGAGGGGACCCACAGGAGTTATCACCACGACCATGACGGACAGCTTCCTCACCAGCCAGGTGCTGCTGCAGGATCTGGAGGCGGGGCTGCTGCCCTCTGGCCCCAGACCTGGCTACACAGCCATTCAAGCCCTGCTCAGCAGTCGAGGTCTGAGACTAATGCTGAGGTCTGGGAGAGGGGAGGGGCAAGGGTGGCTCATCTCTTACCCTTGGGAGGGAGGAGGGTACTGAGGAGTTGAGGGAGACGGTGGCAGTACTCTGTCCTCCTGTCTGTCTCAGGGGTCCGGCCAGTCTCTTTCTCAGACTGGGAACAGCTGGATGCTGAGGAGGTGTCTCGAGGTCAAGGCACTGGGAAACCGAGGGAGAAGTTGGTGGACCCGCGGGAGATGCTGCAGCTGCTGGGGCACTGAGCCTGGACCCCGGCCCCACCGTGAAGAAGAGCTGAGCGCAAGGATGAGGCCCGAGGCAGCATGGGCTGGGCTCTCCTCCCAGATCCAGTGCTGGCTGCCCTGGCCTGGAGGCTGAGCTGTGGCCCCTCCAGGAGCCTCTGAGCTCTGCCTCTGCAAGTTGACCATGCAGGTGTGGGTCTAAGCCAAGGGGAGCCTTAAGCTGGGGTGTGTGGATGTGCAGGCTGACTCTACCCCCTCCTACTTCCTTCCTGATGAACTTTGGAGGGCCCCATTCACTACAATGGGAACAGTGAAAATAAAACAGCTGTGCCTGAGGGCCATGGTTGGTGGGCTGCCTTTTGGGGGCCGAGGGGAGTCACTTTCTGGCTTGTCTGTGGCTGCCAGATGGAACTACGGAAACAACCTTGCTCAAGACTGTCTTGGGGACCCCGGTGGCTTGGCGGTCAAGGCTGGCATGCACCTACCCTCTCCTTCCTGCCTGTTCCCTGCTGCTCTCAGTCCGTACTTAGTCACTGGTGACGAGTCCCTTCCTTGTCTGCCCTGCTGGCCTCACTGTCTGATACCCCCTAGGACAGGAACAGTTGACAAAAGAGAAGGAAGGCGGGAGTGAGGGCTCTGGGCAGCTTGTCCCCCGCACGCCCTGTCTTTCCTGATTGCTAGCCGGTTTGATCTGGCCCTCCAATCTCCACATGGTCTGTGCCTTTCCCGTTTCAAGCTTCCATACAAATCCACAAGCCTTTTCAAAAACTGCCCCTGCCTGCGGCAGTTTATAGTCTCATGTGGCAGCAAGATGCTGGCCTTACTTTATAAACTGAAGGAGCCTCGGAATTAACTGGCCCAAGGTCACACAGCTAGGGAACTAAGAGCTCAAACCCAGGGCTCCCGGCAAGCTGGTGCTTTTCTCCGAGGCTGCCCTTGTCTGAGCGTTGGGTCTGGGGATGGTCCCTGAGCAGGAGAGAGGAGAAGTGGGCAGCTGGGAGCACAGGCTGACAGGGAGGGGCCTAGAAGGGTCAGGGGTGCCGGTGGCCGGCTGGGGCGGGCCAGGGCAGGACGGAGGTTACCGGCAGTGAGCTCCATCACAGTCCGCTGGTGAGCCCCAAGAGCGGGAGGCGCGCCTTTGTGCAGCCCCGGACACAGCCCTGCCGCGGGGCGCGGACCGGGCGCGGGGGCGGGCGGCATCCAGGCCGCGCCATCCTCACTGGTACCGCCGCGCCCGGCACCGGTGCCCGCCGAGCGCACAGCCAGTGTGCCAGCTCTCCGGGACTGGCGCTGGGACGAGCATCACACGAGAGGCGGCCGCGGGCTTTGGGCATAGGTGCAGCGCTTCTTTTCCGGGTGAGTGGTGGTCGGGGGCTGGCAGCGAGCAGGAGGGGCGCCAACTTCGTAGGCAACTTAAGGGGCTCTAGTGCCGCGCGGGCAAGGACGGTGGAGACGGACGCGGGGCAGCCGAGACTGTCCGGCCAGTTCGGGGAGCCAGGGGCCCGGGGGACCACGACCCTAGAGAGCCAGACGGGTGTTGTGGACCCTGGCGCAGAGGAGGCGAGGAGAGACAGGCTTGGGAGGCAGACTAGCCGCGGGCGCGAGGGAAGGACGCAGGCGGAGAGCCCAAGGCGTTTGTCCCTAGGGTCGCTGAGTCTCCTTCCCGTCGCCTGTCGCGGCGGCCCGACCGGGCTGGGCACAGTCCCCGGACGCGGGAATCTGGATTGTCTAGTCCAACTGTTGCGGGTGGAAGCCGCTGAGGCAAGGAACTCGTCAGGGGCCAGGACCTAGGACCGAGGCTGGGTTCGACCAGAGCGCAGGGAGCTGGAAAGGACACAGAGCTCGGAGAGCAGAAAGGGAGCTGTGGCAGTTGCCGAGCTGGTCCCTGCTGGGCACCTGCTGCGCGCATCTGCCATCCATCGACCCCCTCATTGGGGTGAGTTCCCCCAAGCCCTCTGCTTCTCACTCTCCTCCTGCCCCTTCCCTGGGAGCTCCTAACACTCCATCCTCTGACCTCCGAGATCAGTGGGTTTCTGGGGTGACAGGATTTACCCAAACGCTGACCCCTGCGCCCTGACTTCAAAAGGAGGGTGGGCGGGAAAGGCCACAGGAGAGTCCGTGCCCTGGGCCCTGGAAGCACCCCTTGGAGGCTGTGGTCTCCTGGGGCTTCAACAAGGATCCCCGACGGCTGGGAGAAGCCCTAGTGTCTGGCTGCACAAGGCGATTTGTGCTTGGCCTAGGCAGGCAGCGGGAGGACTGACTACCAAAAGCCAAGGCATCTAGCACGCTGCAAATCTCCCAAGGGCGTGTTTGGCGACCCTTCAAAGGTCCTGTTGGGCGAGAGGCAGAAATGCCTGCTGGGGACGCTGACCCCATTTGCTTACTCTGTTTCCCAGCCCTCCCTTCCCGATGGGACATATGGTACAGCACTCAGTCTTCAGATGGTGGCCCAGTCCGGGGCCCCATAAGAAAAAAAAAAAAAAAAAAAAAATCCCTCCCTCAGCTACGAGATTTTCTCGGGGGGAAAAAAAATCCGTATTTGGAAAAGGTGCCATCCCGCTGGCATTTTGGAGAAGGTCCAGTTCCCGTCTCTGAGCTAGTTTAGAAACTTGTTAAGAATAAGAACGTGAAAGGGACAGGTCGGTAGGAAGCCGGACGACTAGGGATTCAATCTGGAGAGACATGGGCTGGGTCTGGAGCCACAGGCCCGCCTGCCAGACTAACCTGGCCATCCCCTGCCCGAGAGCTTGAGGTCCACACCTGGCTTGAGGCAGTGGGTTGGGGACATAGGACCTGGGGCATGGAGCTGGGGCTGGGGTTGGGAGAGAGTTGAGGGGGCAGTGGCCAGGCTGGGGGCGAGAAGTGCGTGGTGCTCAATTTGGCCGCCAGGAGGCGTGGCGCGGGTCCCCGCGCCCGGAGTCACCGCCACTGCCGCCGCAGCATCGCGAGTGTCCTTGAGCGGCGAGTGATGGTGGCCCTTCGGTGCTCGCGCCCCCTCCTCCCGCAGGGGCATCCAGATGCCACGTTCCCTATGAATTATTTATCGCCGGCCTAAAAATACCCCGAACTTCACAGCCCCAGAGTAAGATTCCTGCGAGGGGAGGGGGCGGGGTGCCCCCCGGGGGCTGAGAAGAATCAGCCGGGAGAGGGCAGTTAGTACTGGAAGAGGCAGAACTCAGTGTCCCCACCCGTGTGGACAACATAGAAGCCGCCTCCTTCCAGGTGTCTGGGGTGTTAGGGGGCAAAAGCCAACGGCAAAAGGAGACAACGGCAAAAGAGGGTCATGTCCGTGGGCCCCCACTGGCAGGAGTCAGCAGCCTCGGTGGATGATCCTAGCTTTGGGGACCAGAGCTTGGGAGTGGGGGAGCCGTTAGTGTCCAGGGTGAGAGGGAGTGTGTGAATGTGTATGCGCGGCCTGGTTGAGGAGCCTGTGTGTGACTGGGGGTTGGTGGGAGCAGAGGAACAGGTCCCTGAACACGCGGGGATAAACCCTTTCAAGAGGTGCAGAGTGCTGGCCGCTGCGAGCCTCCCCCCTGTACCGGGGAGTTCGGCAAACACAACTTTAAAGGCCCTTGAGAGGGAAGTGTCATCACAGATATACAAAGGTCCAATAATGGTGGGGGACCTGAGGAGGGTCAACTCGGAGCTCCATACCCTGCAGCGAAGCAAAGGAACCCCAAACCCACCTTTTTCCTGGGGGTCCAGGGCTGATGAATCAAGGGGAAAGGCAGAAGCCTATAGAAGAGGAACGTAGGCTCTGAAAGAAAATGGGATTTTACTAGGGCGAGGTTTCCCTGACCTGAGGAGCAGCAGTAAGCAAGGCCTGGGGATGAAGTCTCACTCACGCCACAGTGTAGAGGGGTGAGTCTCCAAGAAGAAAAGACGGCCGGTTTGGTCCCTGGGAAACATTTGTGGGCCCCAGGGAGAAGCTGTACTGCTCCACCCCTGTCTAAGGGAAGCAGCTGGGGAGGAGAGGCCGGGAGCCAGGGACATGAAATGGATGTACCTTGTGAGGAGGAGATGCCTTGTCACGTTGCTTTGGAAGCTCTGAGACCCGCCAGATGCTGCTGGTTTTATATCCTGCCTCGATTTCCCCTCCTCTCCACCTTTAATCCAGGAGGATGTTTTCACATTGGCAAGGAACATCCCTCTTCCGAGCTGGGAGAGACCGTGGGCCCTTCCCCCAGGCTCACAATGTCCAGGAGAAAACAAAACAGCAGGCACATGTGTGGTTCTAAAATTCCTAGTACCAACAGGGTGGTAGTGCATACCTTTAATCCAAGCACTCAGGAGACAGAGGCAGGAGGATCTCTGTGAGTTCAAAACCACACTGGTCTACAGAGCGAGTTCCAGGACAGCTAAGGCTACACACAGAGAAACCCTGTCTCGAAAAAAAAAAAAAAATCTAGTACCAACATTAATAAAAAAGGAAAGAGCCGGGTGTGATGGGACATGTCTTTAATTTCAGCACTGGGGATAAAGAAGCAGGCGATCTCTCGAGTTCTCGTCTACAACAGTGAGTTCTAGGCTAGCAGGAGCTACATAGTGAAACCCTGCCTCAAAATAAATAGTTAAATGAAATGGAAAATAAAAAACTGGATCCTAGGGTGGTGGCAGCAGTGACCCTTGAGCCCTCAGAGGCCGCTCCCCAGCTGCTCTGACTGGGCCCTTGGCTGGACTCTATAGACTTTAGCTGACATTTTATGTTGGCTTTCCTTACCCCTTTAAACTGTTGGGGAGACCCTGCCCTTCACCTAGTTCCCTTGGCCAGGCATGAAGAAGCCATGGTCTTGTTGAGGCTACCTGCCTTGTCCCTCAAAGCTCTGGTGGGGGAACAGAGTTGGGTGCTGCTTGTGCTTTAGGACCCCCTCCTTTTTTCCTTTTTAATTCAGTTTGGAATCAGACATCTGTGGATTCAGGCAAATGGTCTTGTGCTCTTTATTCCACTTGTCCCTGATCTGTCACCTCTGTTCAGCCCCAAGCACCACTTGTGCAGTCTAGGGACCAGCCTCCTTCCCTGCTCCTAATTTAGGGATGGTGGGGGAGGGGCACCCCCCCTTCAGGCATCCCGGAGGGCCTTACCCCTTCCTGCAGGCTCTCTCCCTGATACATTTGTTAAAAACCAAACCTGAACAAAACTACAAGCTTAATATGAACAAAAAGAAAAACATGAAATTTTATTAGTATGATTTATTTAGGTAGGTATTTAGTTGGTTATTGGTTTTTTTTTTTTTCAAGACAGGGTTTTTCTGTGCATTGCTGGCTGTCCTGGAACTCAACTCTGTAGACCAGGTTGGCCTCTAACTCAGAGATCTGCCTGCCTCTGCCTCCTAAGTGCTGGAATTAAAGGTGTGCACCACTATGCCTGGCTTAATGAGTACAGTTTCATTCAATATATCCAAAATATCATTTTATCATGTAGTGAATATAAAAATATCAACGAGGAGAGCTGGGAAGCTGTCTCAGTGGATAAAGAATTTTCCATATAGACATGAGGACCGGAGTGGGCACTGTAGCTTGCCTGTCATTCCAGTGCTCTAGGTTTGAAGGAAATGCTCTGCCTCAATGAATAAGGTGAGGAGTAAGCCGCGAAGACTTCTGACGCCTCAGGCCTCCACAAGCACACTACACCCATACACACTTGAAATACACACACACATACACCACACACACTGCACACACATCACACCATACCACATACACACCATGCCACACCCACCACACCACACACACACACACACACACACATACCACACCACACATGCACACATCACATACACATCACGCACACACACACCACACATGCACACACTACACACACACACACACACCACATACACACATCACATGCACCCACATCACACACATGCACACATCACACTCAATCACACACCACACACACACACACACACACACACACACACACACACAGGCACACACACACCACATTAAAAAAATAAGAATATTACTGAGGTAGTTTACATACTATTTATTTTACACCATCTTCACACCATCTCCCATGTCTGGCGTACCTGTGTGCTGTCAGCACACCTCACTTTAGTGAGACACATGCATTTCAAATTGTGTGTGCTTGGGACTTCAGTATTTGTCAGTGTGGGTGGGTGAAGAGAGCCCATTACTGGAGACAGAGATGGTGGAGGCTTGTGGGAGGAGCCTACAAGAACCGGATGAGCACACAGGCCTGCAAGGGAACAGGGAACGTGACCTTGGCTGTCGTGCTTGGAAATGATACAGTCCAAATGACATGGTGTGGTGTGATTTAGGATCCCACTCCACACTCAGTCATGCTTCCAAGCTGCCTTTCATAGACATGGAGAGATCTCACGGGATCTAGTGACCTACGCATTCCTTCCTCTGCTGCCAATCCTCTCCTCTTAGCCCGAACTTCTACCACTGGGCACTTAGCTTAAAGCCCTGACTTGTTAAATTTCATCTTGTCTGTCAGCGATATACCACTGTCAGCTGTTCCCAGCTTCTCAGCTGAGAGAAGGTCTGCTGTGAGGGGAGTAGGGAGGCCTGGCTCTGATGCAAGGAGGTGGGAGGAGCTGGTCAGCATCTTCCAGTCTGAGTTCCTGGAGGGAAGGGACCATGCCTCTCCCTGTTGTGTCTACATCTCACCATCCATCGGTGCACATGTGTACCAAGCCACACTTTGTAGCTGAGAAGTTGCGTGTGGTCTCCTTCAGAGCTGTCTTCTCAGCACAGAAGTCCCCTGCATACTTCCTGGTGACTCCGCTGCTCTGTTTCCTTAGAGACAAATGGAGACTCGGGGTGGGGGGGCATGCCACGTAAGAAATCAGACTTGGAACGAAAGGAAGAGAGAGATGTAGTGGCCTGCTTTACAAAGCAGGGGAAAGGTCTGGAAGGAGCCATGGCTGCCCTGTGAGCTCCCAAACCCCAGCCCAGGGTGCCACGTGCCTGGGTGGGGTGCTTGGATTCACTCTGCAGTTCTGTAGCATAGGTGTGCAAATCTTCTGCCGGCCCACTCTGATAATTCTTCAACTCCCCCTGCTTTCGTTAGAGAGAGGGTGGCACGTGCTGTTTCTCTCACCTGCTTAGCTCCTGGTCTTGATCCAGAGTGAATCTGTGTAGCAGACACACTTGGGCCCTTGGGTTAGATGTAAAAAAGATTCTGCACACCAGCAATGGGATACGAAATAGAAGGTGTAAGTTGGATGCCTCAGACCTTCAGGTGTCCTGAACGCAAGCGAGCTGCCCTAACTGAGCTTGCTGAGGGGAAGGTGGCAATGGCATCCAAGCTCTGGAGCCCTGGATGTGCCATCAGCACAGCAGAGGGCCAGGGGCTGGCTCCATGGCAAGCAGAACACTCTGAGCAGTAGTATTTGATGAGGGATAGATGCAAGATTCAGTTTGGCTGTAGAGTGGACGGGACCACGGGAGAGCTAGGAACTACGTTTCTTCATCTGGCAGAGGGGCTGTCGCCTGCAGGGTAAAATTTGCTGATGGCGGTGAATGGATGGATCTCTTATTTTGAACGTTCAGAGAGGCTAAGTGACTTTTCAAAGACCACACAGCTGATGCTGGAGAGATGGTTTGGTGGTCGCAGAAGACCTTAGTTTCCTTCCCAGTACACACGCCTGGCAGCTCACAACTACTGTAGCTATAGCTCCAGGGGATCTGACTCTACAGCTACCCACACATACGTGTACAGACCTCTGCACAAACATACACATCATTTTGTAATAAATCTTTGATTTAAAGATCACACAGCTAGTAGTGGTGTTCCTGATTTGAGCTCAGCTCTGTCCGTCTCAGCTCGGTGCTCTTGAAAAACACACTGCCATTCCAGTGTAATTTGCTAGGGCAGAACCCAGATAACTGGGTTTGGGGATGGTGACCTTTCTAGCTATTCATAGATAAGGGTGTCAAGCCTTGTCCTGGCTTCTGCCTCTCCAAGGTGCCCTGGGGATTCTCAGCTAACCTGCCTCTTCCTCTCTGTCCGTCTGTCTGTCCGTCTTTGCCTCTCCTTGCAGGAAGTTCTCTCTTCTCTGTCCTCTGGCCGTGTGTCCTCTGGTCCTTACCTCCTGTCTTCCCATCTGACTCTCTGTGCTGGCTCTGTTTTGTTTTCTTTTTTTTTCTGCAGGAGCCAGAGTGGACATGGGTGGGGCCCTAGGGCCGGCCCTGCTGCTCACTTCACTCCTTGGTGCCTGGGCAGGGGTAGGCCCACGGCAGGGGGAACAGGCAGTGACGGTGGCAGTGGTGTTCAGCAGCTCTGGGCCACTGCAGGCCCAGGCCCCTACTCGTCTCACCGCCCAGAACTTCCTGGACCTGCCTCTGGAGATCCAGCCACTCACAGTTGGCATCAACAACACCAACCCCAGCAGCATCCTCACCCAAATCTGCGGGCTTCTGGGTGCTGCCCGTGTCCACGGCATCGTCTTTGAGGACAACGTAGACACCGAGGCAGTGGCCCAGCTACTGGACTTCATCTCCTCCCAGACCCACGTGCCCATCCTCAGCATCAGTGGAGGCTCTGCTGTGGTCCTCACCCCCAAGGTGCCTGTCTAAAATCTTGTCCCTTCCTCCCTCCCTCCCTGAGCCCAGAGCTAGGCTGGAGCTACAGTGCAGGGCTGAGTTTGGACTAGGGAGCATCTTAGGTCTTGAGATGCTGGGACTGGGTGGAACTGAAGATGTGAAGAGGAAGGGGGCAGGGCGGTGTGAATGTTCCCTCGCCACAGAGTACCAGTGCTGAGTGCTGTGGAATTTGTGTCAGGATGAGGTGGGCAGATGGCCTTCCAGCTGTGATGGCCTGGCTACCTATTCTGCTTCTCCAGCTCCTTGGTCAGGCCCTAGACCCTTTGGAGATTAAGCATTCATATGTAGGGGATGGCACTACAGGGCCATGTCACCGCTCCAGGCATGGGAGAGACAGACACACCTGGTCCCCTGGGGAGAAAGTTCCAACGCAGATTCATATACAATTCCAAGTGACGGCATTTTGTAGGAAAGGCAGATACTACCAGGGAAGGAGTCTCTCGGGGCCTGTTTGGATAGGGTGTTGGTCAGATTTGACCTTTCAACAAATGGTGTGTGCTCCGAGGCCAAAGGCTAAGGGGGAATCAGGAGGGATGTAGGGATCTGCTGGGAGCTTTTGCTGAGCAGAGAGAAGCCTGGGGAAGGAGGTGGACTCGCCACTTGGGAAGCTTGGTTTTTTATTGTAAGTGAGGGCCAGTCAAGGACGGTGATGTGTGAGAACACTGGTCTGATTTGCTTCTACTACATGGCTCCTTCATCACCGAGAATCGAGAATACAGACAGTGTAAAGGCTCACCGCCTACCTTCCGTCCACCTTGACCCTCCTCCCCTCCCCTCCCCATGCTCCTCTCTGGCCATTGCTCCCTGTGCTGTGGTAAAACTGAAGCAGAATTCCAGACAGCTTATTATCCCCACCCATAAGTATTTCAGTGTGTACCTCCAGCAGACGGACACTTAAAAAAAATAAACCCACCATACATTATCACCTCTAAAATAAATAATAAAAATTCCTCAGCCTCCTCAAATATCCAGCCAGGGGCCATCTTTCCCCAACACCTCACAAATGTCATATATGTTTATTTTTAAGTCTGTTTGCTCGGATCAGAAACCAAATGGAGGTTCACACATGGCGGCTGGCCACTCCAGCTTCCAAGTCTGCATCTTTGCATTCTTTCTCTGAGACAGGCTGTCAGTCTGTAGCCTGGGCTGCCGCTGGTACTTACTCTGTAGACCAGGTTGGTCTTGAACTTGTGACTCTCCTGCCTCCCCAGTGCTGTGGTTGCAGGCATGTGACACCACAGCTTCTTCTCTTTTAATTGAGATGTGTCTGTTGGAGAAACTGGGTTTGTGGCCTAGAGTCCCCCCCCCTTTTTTGTTTTTAAATAAGATCGGCATGATGACAGAGAGAATGCATCTTGGGAGGGGCTGTACTGGGCTCAAGGGGACCTTCGGAGGAAACCGCTGGCAGTGTCTGTGGCCTTTGGAGCATAGAGCTGGTGTGACGGGGGAACTTTCTGGCTCCCGAAGCTCTGGGCAGGATGGTACTTTTCTGTTATCTAAGTCTGGGTCGGGCATCGCTCTCGCGGTTGTCTGGGAAGAGCGTGGAGCCTTGTGCTGGAATTCCAAGGCTCACATTCGGTTGGTCTGGGCAGTGCTTCTCAAACTCACAGGCTCAAAGGAAACCCGAAAGAACCCCCCCCCGAAATTCTGTTGTGTGCCATAGGTGTCAGGGAGCAGCTAGGACTTCTGCGTGTTTATTTTTGTTGTGACAGGGCTTCTCTGTGTAGCTCTAAGTGTTCTGGAACTAGCTCTGTAGACCGGGCTGTCCTCGAACTCGTAGAAAGCCTCCTGCCTGTCTCCCAAGCCTCTGCCTCTCGAGTGCTAGAATTAAAGGTGTGCCTCACCTTTAATTCCAGCCCTTCTGGGTTTCTAGTAAGTTCTCTGATGATATTGAGGCTTCAGTAGGGTCAGGTTGTGGGGCGGGAATCTTAGTTTGCAAAATTTCTCAGGTGAGTCCAATGGGCTCAGGGCAGGGCTTCCGCGGGGACACTAAGCCCTCCCGCCCCCCGCCCCCCATTCCAGGGTTTCAGGAGCAGGGAAAGGTGGAGGCAGGGGTGCAGGGCGAGGCTCGTTCCGCCCCGCCCCCCACTCAGGCCCACCACACCCGTCCCCAGGAGCCTGGCTCCGCCTTCCTGCAGCTGGGCGTGTCCTTGGAGCTGCAGCTGCAGGTGCTGTTCAAGGTGCTGCAGGAGTACGACTGGAGCGCGTTTGCCGTCATCACCAGCCTGCACCCGGGCCACGCGCTCTTCCTCGAGGGTGTGCGCGCCGTCGCCGACGCCAGCTATCTGAGCTGGCGCCTGCTGGACGTGCTCACCCTGGAGCTGGGCCCGGGCGGGGCGCGAGCGCGCACCCAGCGCCTGCTGCGCCAGGTCGACGCGCCCGTGCTGGTGGCCTACTGCTCCCGCGAGGAGGCCGAGGTGCTCTTCGCTGAGGCTGCACAAGCCGGCCTGGTGGGACCCGGCCACGTGTGGCTGGTGCCTAACCTGGCGCTGGGGAGCACAGACGCACCCCCGGCAGCCTTCCCGGTGGGCCTCATCAGTGTGGTCACCGAGAGTTGGCGCCTTAGCCTGCGCCAGAAGGTCCGCGACGGTGTGGCCATCCTGGCCCTCGGTGCCCACAGCTACCGACGCCAGCACGGTACCCTGCCTGCCCCGGCTGGGGACTGCCGCAGCCACCCCGGACCTGTCAGCCCTGCCAGGCAGGCCTTCTACAGGTAAGCACCCACCCAGCCATGTGGGGCACCCCAGGGGACTTGAATGGCAGTGAGCTTGGGCTCCCGCTCTCTCTCATCTCTCTCTAGCTCCCACTAGCATGTGCTACGCCAAGTTCCTTTAGGTCTCTGGGACTTAGCATCCTTAGCTAAAGAAACAGACGGGGTTAGGGTGTGGAAAGGTCCACGGGGTCAACACAGGGAGACTTGATAAGCACATGAATGCCCTATGGTGGTGGTAGCATGGGGTGCCCTAGGAAAGCCACGTCCTGGGGCGGGGCACCCTGGTATCTCTCCGCCTCACCTCTTTAGGCACCTACTGAATGTCACCTGGGAGGGCCGCGACTTCTCCTTCAGCCCTGGTGGGTACCTGGTCCAGCCCACCATGGTTGTGATCGCCCTCAACCGGCACCGCCTCTGGGAGATGGTGAGATGGGGGTGAGCCCAGGGCCCTCTGTTTCCTGCTATTTCCCCACAGCTGAGCAGAGTCCCTTCACTGGGAAACCTTTGAGGCCCCTCAGACGGTTCAGGCCACACACCCCTCCCTGTCCCCGCGGGCTCCCAGAACACCCTGCCTTCCTTGCACTACTGAAATTTAGCATTTCTGTCACGTAGTCCCGGCCCCAGTGGAGTGACCTACATCTGAGCTGGCCAGCTGGACATGTAAATAAGTAGAAAAAGGAAAGATCAGTGCTTGAGTGCAGATGTATGCAAACAGCACCTGGCATGGGGTGAATATCCGTGCCTGTAATCCTAGCGCTCAAGGGGCAGAGGCAGGAGGATTGCTCCAAATTCCAGTCTAGCTTGGTCGATTCCATTTACAAAGCAGGTTACAGGCCAGCAGGGCTACAGGGTGAGAACTTGTTTTGCTGCCCAACAAAACAAACAAACAAACAATAAGTAAATAAAAAACAATCCGTAAGAGCAAGTGAGTAGAGAGGAAAGCAAGAATTTGTTTTGCTTTCAAAGGAAGAAACCAGGGAAGCCATTCCTGAATATGGGATTCGTAAACTGGGCTGTAGAGGGTTGAGTAAGAGCCCAGCAGGATGGGGTACTGACGAAAGGCTGTGGAATGATGTGGTAGATTGTTGTGGGAGGAGCATGAAAACAATGGGGGGGGATATTGGACATGAACGTTGGCTGAAGACTTCGTGCTGGGGTCAGCCCCAGCTTTAGGAAGGTGTTTTCGACCAGCAGCAAATGGTGACAACTCTGGAGATCACAGGGCCTGGAGGAGGCTACGGGGAGCCTTCCCTGTGTTCCATGTTCTGCCCCTGGCCTGTATTTCTGTCTTCCAAATGCCTCTTCCCAAGCCCCCCTAATCTGTCTGCCCCGGGTTCGTGGCCTTGGTCTCCAGAAGGCCTGTCTAGAGAGTAGGGGTGGATGGCAGTACTGCAGTTTGCGCTGAGGCGGGCTGTTCTGTGCAGGTGGGGCGCTGGGATCACGGAGTCCTATACATGAAGTACCCAGTATGGCCTCGCTACAGCACATCTCTGCAGCCCGTGGTGGACAGCCGGCACCTGACGGTGGCCACGTTGGAAGAGCGGCCCTTTGTCATTGTGGAGAGCCCAGACCCCGGCACAGGTGGCTGCGTACCCAACACTGTGCCCTGCCGTAGACAGAGCAACCACACCTTCAGGTCCGGTGTGAGCTGGGTGCTGCCACGGGTGGGTCAGCTTCTGTGTGTGAGTCTCTTGCTTTGGTGGCTGGTGGGGTCCATATGCCAGGCTGGGAGGAACAGCTGGGGGGAGAGCTGTGGTGGGTTCTGACTTACGGTGGCTCCAGCAGTGGGGATGTAACCCCCTACACCAAGCTCTGCTGTAAGGGCTTCTGCATCGACATCCTCAAAAAGTTGGCCAAGGCGGTCAAGTTCTCCTACGACCTGTACCTGGTGACCAATGGCAAACACGGCAAGAGGGTGCGCGGTGTATGGAACGGCATGATCGGGGAGGTACGTCAACCCCAGGTCCAACCACGGCACAGCCGGGGCCGCGCTGCTTGCGGCTGCATGCCATGTTTGCCTCAGCCATGTGGCTGTGCAACCGGGCTGTAGCTCTGTAGCAGGGGAGTCCCGGGAACTGAGCTTTGGGGACCCAGGGAGGGAGTAGCCAGTTCTCCTGGGGGCTGCTCTGCACACTTCCTAGATGAGGCCTGGGGAGGATGCTGAAGTCCTTAGGGGGCCTCTTCAACCCCTCCTGTCCCCTAGGTATACTACAAGCGGGCAGACATGGCCATCGGATCCCTCACCATCAACGAGGAGCGCTCTGAGATTATAGATTTCTCTGTGCCTTTTGTGGAGACCGGCATCAGTGTGATGGTGGCTAGAAGCAATGGCACTGTCTCCCCCTCGGCTTTCCTGGGTGAGCTTTGGGTGGCCAGTGACGGTGGCCAGGAGGGTCCAGGGGTGGGTGTGGGGGGTGTGGATAGAAAGGTGAAGTTTGGACCCTCAAAGCCAAGCATGTCACCCTTGAGAGTTTTAGAGGGTGGTGGCAGGCGAGTGAAGAGGACTTGATGGCATGATGCTAATGTTAGTGGGTTCTGAACCAGGTCAGGGCAGAAAGAATCCACAGGCCAATGGACCACTGACTGGCTAGCTATAGGCTGCGCTGTGCGTTGGGCCATGGGCCAAGGATGAAGCCTGTGGGCAGCATGAGAGAGATGCTAATGACTTCCTTGCTCCATTAGGAACCTGAACATTGGCGGTCAGTCCCATCGCGCCAGGCCCCCAGCCAGTTTACAGGGTTACCGCATACAACTAAGGTCCTTCCCTTTCCAGAGTGTCCAGTGGTGGTGGTGGAGGAGTCAGGTGGGGCTTGTAGCATAAGTGGCTCAGAGAACTGTAAGGACAGGAGGGGTTTGGGGGAGGGGCTGAGAGCCAGCTAGGTCAGTGTGAGGCCCCAGCTCTGCCCCTTCTTGCTGGGTGGCTCTAAGAAAGTCACAGAGGCGAGAGTGGTGGCACACCTTTAGTCCCAGCATTTGGGAGGCAGAGGCAGGAGGAGGATCTGCCTGAGTTTAAGGCCAGCCTGGTCTACACAGAGATAGTGAGTTCTAGGCCAGCCAGGGTGAAAAAGCACACGCACGCACACACGCACACATGCATGCACGCACGCACACACGTGCCCACACACACACACACACACATGCACACACACACACACAGCGCACACACACACACACACACACGCACACACACACACACACACCCTCTATGAGTGTCAGGAAAGTCACCCCACTTCCTAGGATGGCCTTCCCAGCAAAGGCGCAAGTGCTTCAGTAACGGTTTCTTTATCCGGAGGCTCTGAAGGGCTCCATGTCAACAGAATGTGGAGTAAAACTTGCCCTCAGGGCCCCATACTGCAGGCAGAGGGGGCAGAGGGATCAGAACCCTCCCCAGCACCAGGCCCTGCTGAGATGTAGGAGCTATGAACATTTTAAGTGGAGTGATGTGTGGTCCCAGGGCAGAAGGAAGGAGGAAGCCTCGGACACTGTCCTTCCTTCGGCTCTTTGGGGGCTCTGAGGATCGGGGCCCTTTGGCCCTGCCTCCAGGATGCCAGACACCTCTTTCGCACTGGTCTCCAGTTGTTGCTGCCTAGCACTGTTGGAACGGGGTGGGGTTGAGGTCTCTGAGCCTCTTGCCTTGATCCCTAGAGCCCTACAGCCCTGCCGTGTGGGTGATGATGTTTGTAATGTGCCTCACTGTGGTTGCCATCACTGTCTTCATGTTCGAGTACTTCAGCCCTGTCAGCTACAACCAGAACCTCACCAAGGGCAAGAGTAAGCTGCTCCATGGGCCTGTGTGGCGGGGCGGAGCGGGATGACCAGTGATGAGGTCGGGCCCTTTCATAGTGGCTCAGGAAGCCCCAGCATTCACCCTCTCACCCCCAGAATCTGGAGGCCCGTCTTTCACCATTGGCAAATCCGTGTGGTTGCTGTGGGCGCTGGTCTTCAACAACTCTGTCCCCATCGAGAACCCCCGGGGAACCACCAGCAAGATCATGGTCCTGGTGTGGGCCTTCTTTGCTGTCATCTTCCTCGCCAGCTACACGGCCAACCTGGCAGCCTTCATGATCCAGGAACAATACATCGACACTGTGTCCGGCCTTAGTGACAAGAAGGTCCCTGGGCCACGGCCAGGTGGAGGGTGGGAACACACCAAGGGTGGGACAGACCTTGGATGGGCAGACACAGGACAGCCTGGGGAATCAGAGCTAAGGCTGAGCGGGAGGAATTTGGGGGCCTGGGGCGAAGGATCCATGACTGCTCAGATCCACAGCCCGAGTGGCCTTAGCAAAGCCTCCCCCATCTCAGACTCCCGTGCTTCCATTTGTTAAAGACAGGGGAGGCCTGGGCTGTGCCTAAGACTGTCCAAGTCAGACTTGGGGCTGGGACTCTGGTACCCGGAGGCTAGATGAAGAGGGTAGGAGTGGTGGTTTGCTTTCTGTCTGTAGTTTCAGCGGCCTCAAGATCAATACCCGCCCTTCCGCTTTGGCACGGTGCCCAACGGCAGCACAGAGAGGAACATTCGGAGCAACTACCGTGACATGCACACCCACATGGTCAAGTTCAACCAGCGCTCGGTGGAGGATGCTCTCACAAGCCTCAAGATGGGGTGGGTCCCCAGCCCTGCGCCCTCCTCGGCCTCTGGCTCCATGTCTCCCCAGGAAGCACCCTTAGGTGCCCCCTCCTTAGAGACCTGAGGTGGGGACAGGGCAGCCGGCGTCTTGTGGGACTCCTGGGGAAAGCTTGCGATGTGGGCCAGAGATACAGGTGATGTGTTGCCCCGAGTTTGGGGTGCTGACTATAAAGTTGAGGCTCTCGAGGGCACAAGGGGATGGGCAGGGGGACTGTATCTTCTGGAGCAGAGTTCCCTATTCTCTCTGAGGAGTGAGGGAGGGGTCCTTGCAATGGCCCCTCTGTGGTGGTGCCTCCTGTACTCAGGCCCTTGGATGCCCTGGGTTTGGTGCTCCCCACTTCCTTCTGCCCTGTCTGGGTCCTTGGCCCTGAGGGCTCAGCCTGTCTCTAGGAAGCTGGATGCCTTCATCTACGATGCTGCTGTCCTCAACTACATGGCAGGCAAGGACGAAGGCTGCAAGCTTGTCACCATTGGATCTGGCAAGGTCTTTGCCACCACCGGCTATGGCATTGCCATGCAGAAAGATTCCCACTGGAAGAGGGCCATCGACCTGGCACTCCTGCAGTTCCTGGGGGATGGTGAGTCCCATCATTAGGGACCAGGAAGGGACCAGGGTGGAGCACAGAGCCCGTGGTTACCAGCATTTCCACCATCGTTTCTGTGTGCGAGGGGCCTCCACAGGGAAAGGCTTCTGTGGAGATGATGAGACAGCTGGGGTGCGAGTATGAGGAAAAAGGCTGAGCCCTCAGGCAGGGATGACCTGCAAGAGGGAGCAAGGGCCAGAGCTGGAGGTCCCCCAGAGGACAAGAAAGGCAAGGGTGCCCTGTACTCCAGTTGCCTGGTGGGGCTCTGAGTGGCTGAGCACCCCAGGCACCCTCTGGTTTTCCTAGATGAGTACTTCTCTTCTGTCGTCTTGAGATTACCTGGGGATGGGGCCAAACTTCTGCCTACTCCCAAGCCAGAAGCAGGCTAGCCTTGGCAACAGGACTCATGAGTTGGGGTGGCCACCCCAGCCTGTCCTAAACCCAGAGAAAGCTCCGCATGCCACCCCAGCCTGTTCTGTACCCAGAGAAAGCTCCGCATTTCATCCCAGCCTGTCCTAAACCAAGAGAAAGCTCCGCATTCCACCCCAGCCTGTCCTAAACCCAGAGAAAACTCCGCATTTCATCCCAGCCTGTCCTAAACCCAGAGAAAGCTCCGCATGCCACCCCAGCCTGTTCTGTACCCAGAGAAAGCTCCACATGCCACCCCAGCCTGTTCTGTACCCAGAGAAAGCTCCACATGCCACCCCAGCCTGTCCTAAACCCAGAGAAAGCTCCGCATTCACAGTTTCTTCCATAGCAGACAACATGGGAGTTGACACTGTAACTGTAGCACGCAAGAGACCCAGATAGAGAGATCCTGAGTCTGAAGCCAGCCTGGACTACAGATCAAGAACTTGTCTCAAAACAAAACAAGGCACACCCCATGCCTCAGGGCTGCAGAGATGGTTTGGTGGCTAAGAGCCCAAGTTTGGTTCCCGGAACCCACATCACAATGGACTGAGTTCCACGGGGATTGGATATCTCTGGCCTCCATGAGCACCTGCACCCATGATACCCATGCACAGGCATACACATAATTAAAAGTAAAAATAAATCTCATCCCCATAACCGTAAACTCAAAACACTGTCCATACCATACATTCTGAGTAATAGTGAGCAAACAAGAGTGTTTGTGATTTCTCAGGGTCCCAGCTCGAGTTTGGCACGTCAGTAAAGAGCGTATGATGAGGAATGAATGAGTGAACGCTAAAAATTAACCAATTGGCAAGCCTTAACCAGCAGGCATGATAGTGTCAGCCTGTAATCCCAGCACTTGGGAGGTGGAGGCAGGAGGCTCAGTAGTTCAAGACCTTCCTTGCCCACTATCAAGTTCAAGGCTAGCCTGAGCTACATTCAACAACGGCAAGACTTTACTGGGCATGCCAGGTGTTGGTGGCTCACGCCTTTGATCCCAGCGCTTGGGAGATAGAGGCAGGTGGATCTCTGTGAGTTCAAGGTCAGCCTGGTCTACAGAGCGAGTTCCAGGACAGGTTCCAAAGCAATACAGAGAACCCTGTCTCGAAAGACAAAGAGACCTCACTGGCATAGGGGAAAGGGCAGGTAAATGGCGCAGGGCTGGCATGAACTCGGCAGCTAACTTCCCTCTGCGTTTTCTTCTTGCTTACTGGCTGTCCCTGTCCTGCCTCTGCTGCACTGGTCACTAGGAAACAGCGATGTAGAACTCCATCCTCTACCCAGGCTCAGGGAGTGTTGGGAGGGCTTGTTAAAGGAGGAGGTCCTGAGTCTTGTATGTACCCTCCGCCAGGAGAGACCCAGAAGCTGGAGACCGTGTGGCTCTCAGGGATCTGCCAGAATGAGAAGAATGAGGTGATGAGCAGCAAACTGGACATCGACAACATGGCAGGTGTCTTCTACATGCTCTTGGTGGCCATGGGGCTGGCCCTGCTGGTCTTTGCCTGGGAGCACCTTGTCTACTGGAAACTTCGCCACTCAGTGCCCAACTCGCCCCAGCTGGACTTCCTGCTGGCTTTCAGCAGGGTAGGTGCCTGACTCTTCCTATACAGGCCTCAGTGTTAGGGGCAGCAACCCAGCTGGCTGTGGACCCATTTACAGATGTAAAACTAGGATCTTGGGAAGAGGCATGGTTTGCCAGCACGGTTGGGCTTTGAGCCCCCCCCCCTGCTGTTTGCTAGAAAGTGTGGCCAGAAGGAATAAACTTGATACTTCATTCATCTGCAGAATAGCACAGTGCCTAACACATAGGACACACACAGTTGGGTTTTAAAAAGCTTGGAACATGGCCTGGGACAGTGATGGTTGGTCCCTGAGAAGAAAGCTCAGCTAACAGCCTGTCTCCCCTCTATTGACTAGGGCATCTACAGCTGCTTCAACGGGGTGCAGAGCCTCCCCAGCCCTGCACGGCCGCCCAGCCCGGACCTCACAGCAGGCTCAGCCCAGGCCAGTGTGCTGAAGATGCTGCAGGCGGCTCGAGACATGGTGAACACTGCGGATATGAGCAGCTCCCTGGACCGCGCCACACGCACCATCGAGAACTGGGGTAACAACCGCCGAGCACCAGCTCCCACCAGCTCCGGCCCGCGGTCGTCCACCCCAGGTCCTCCAGGACAAAGGAGTCCCAGTGGCTGGGGCCCTCCTGGTGGGGGCCACACACCACAAACGCGCAGGGCCCCGCAGCCCCCCGGCCGCCCCGTGACGTGCGGGCCGCCTCTGCCCGAGGTGTCCCGAGCGCCCTGCAGGCACGCTTGGGATGCGCGGTGGCCGGTGCGGGTCGGACACCCGGGGCGGCACCTCTCGGCCTCCGAGCGGCGCGCGCTCCCGGAGCGCCCCCTGCTGTCCGCGCACTGTCACTACAGCTCCTTCCCTCGAGCTGAGAGATCCGGGCGCCCCTTCCTCCCGCCCTTCCCGGAGCCCCCGGAGCCCGACGACCTGCCGCTGCTCGGGCCGGAACAGCTGGCTCGGCGGGAGGCTCTGTTGCGTGAGGCCTGGGCCCGGGGCTCGCGTCCTCGCCATGCTTCCCTACCCAGCTCGGTGGCAGAAGCCTTCACTCGATCCAGCCCGCTGCCTGCCAGGTGCACCGGTCATGGCTGTGCCTGCCCCTGTCCCCAAAGCCAGCCATCCTGCAGGCACTTGGTTCAGGCACGGTCGTTGCGGCTGCCACCCTACAGGGAGGCCTATGTGGAGGGTGTACCGGCAGGGGTGGCCACCTGGCAGCCCAGACAGCACGTCTGCCTGCACACCCATACCCACCTGCCACTCTGTTGGGGGCCTGTCTGTCGTCATCCTCTACCCTGTGCCAACCACAGCCCCTGGCACATTGGAGCGTGGGAGCCTCCATTACACAGAGGCAGGACCCTGGGGCTAGGCACAGGCTACAAGGACAGTGGGGTGCTGGAAGAGGTCCGCAGGGACGCCCATGGAACACAAAGTTTCCCAAGGTCCTGCACCTGGAGGCGGATCTCCAGCCTGGAATCGGAAGTGTGAGGTCCTGGCTCTGGTTCCTGCTGGACCGGATTTGGTGGCTGGCCTTGGCCATGTTTAGTGGGCAGACAAGCATGGAGGTCTCTGACTTCTACTCTGAAATCTTGGCCATGGGACCCCAGCGAAGATGACGTCTGCCATGGCCGGCTTGTGACCTGAACAGGCACCCGGTGTGGGCTAGGGCCTTGCTCATCACACAAAGTCTTGCAGTCACCGGCAGTAAAACTGGGTCCCTGTCCCGGTGCCAGCCAGTTCCTAGCTGTGGCTGTTGTGGCCCTGGGCTGGGAACACAGAAATTGGAACTGGAGAAGGGGGTGGGGCTGACCCACCCCTTGCCCCAGTAGGTGGGAATTTCTTCTCATTGGAGCACTGAAACATTAAAGCAATGTTTTACAACCCACTTGGTCCTGGCTGCCTCATTCTACATCCTGGAGGGTGCACAGTACAGCCTTGGGTATGTTCTGGGCTGGACATCTGCTTATAGCACGTGGACAGCTCCGTCCAGGGAAGCCTTAGCTTCCGGGGTGTGGGTGGGGCTGAGGCAGGGGGCTCCCGGGGCAGCAGAAGCAGTTTGCTTTCAGGGCCTGTCCCACCTATTCTGAGACAACTGTCTTCACTATGGGGGCTTTGGGGCTGATTGGTTGAGTTCATCACTCAGTCTCCCTGAAAAAGGAGGCTCTTGCTGGGGACGGTGGCTTTCTTGACAGGCTGGGAGACCTCCCCTCCCCCGCCACCTGTAGCCTGTGTCACAGTGGTAAAGGCCACTGGTCTGTTTGGAGAGTCTGCCAAGCCTGCCTGGTGCCTGGTCTCTGGAAGGTGGCACAGCTGCTGTCCTGGGTCAGGCATGGTCAGCTTCACTGTGCCAAAACTTTTCAGGTGGGACAATCTGTCCCTCTCCCATCCTCCCTCTGGAGTTCCAGCTGACTACCTTTCATCGTCACATAATACCGGTTCTGGGGACCTCTGTAAGGATGGCTTTTGCCATCTTTTAAAGTCTTTCAAATTTTCCCATCAGCAATTACACCTGTTCTCCGATAATGACTCTGTGAAATGTGCAAGCGTCCGTCTCCATTCCAGTGTGGTTAGCACTATTGGTCCAGTCAGACCCTTTTGTACCACTACAAATGTAAAGCAGGGGTCCCACTGTCCTCTACAGGTTAGGCGGGGCGGAGGCTGGCAGATAATTCTTCCCCGTGACAGAGAGGGAGGGGAGTGCTGGGCACAGAGACCCCTGCAGCCAGCCTAGTGCCCTCTGCTACAGTTCGATGCCTATGTTACCTCTTCAGTCTCCAGCAACCAGGTTGCTTGGGTGGGGCCACGGCAACTGGGCTGTTTTTAGTTTTGTCTTAGGGAAAATGGCAAGGTCAGATACACATCCATCACGGCCAGGGTCCGATCACCCTAAGAATGGGTAGCCCCCCTCTTTCTTTTATGGCCACTTCCTGTCAGTCTGTGTGCAGCTGTGGGAGAAGGCTGCAGCAGGTGAGTCGGGGAGGAGGTGGGAGGTCTAGGCTGCGCTGCTTGCTGGCCAAGATCATTAATAACCCTGAACTGGAAAGATAATTAAGAGTCAAATGTGGAACCAGGCCTGCTGTTGGCTCCAAGGCTGCTCCTGCTTGCTGGCCCAGGTGCCAGCAGGCTGGCTCTTTTCTAGGAATGCATAGAGGAGCAAGGGGGGCAAGGACAGATGGCTTAGCTTCTTGTTCATGGTGTAGAGGCCCTGGCTCTCTCAGATCTCTAAGGGGAGGCACACAGACTGGGGGAGGGGGGTGTGAGGTCATAGGACAGCAAGGACCTAACTTGGGGCCCTAACAACCCCCACCCTCAATGCTGTTCTCTTCCTTTTGATGCAACTTGCAAAAGCGCGGCCCCGCTACTGGCCCCAGTGTGACACGCAGTGTGACACGCTTACAGCCTGACCCAGTTCCCTCCTGTGGCTGCCCTAGCTGCTCCCCTGGTTTAACTCAAAAGCTCATACACACACCCGCGTTCCTCAGGGAGCCAGTGCTCATAAAGGGGTTGGGGGAGGTGACATGACATTTCTAGCCATGTCCCTCTGGCTTTTCTTACCTTGCTCTTTGCAAGGGGAGGGCTGCCCTCAAGTTTCCTAGAAGACTAGGCAACCATGGCCAATCCTTCTCTTCCCCAAAACCCCGCAGACACCGGGCCGGTACCCAGGGTCTGAAGCACACCAGGACTACCATTTCATTAGGAGCTGATAAAGCCAAGCAACATCTGCCAGTCTCAGCCGAGTCCTGTCAGTCCTGGGTCACCAGTACAGTCACATGACTAAGGAGACAACCGACAGTAATAGCAGCTTTATTAAGGACTTCGGTGCCTGGCTACGTTCGGTCCTTTAATTCCCACGATCTATGACCTGGAAGAGGGACGGTTGCAGATGTCTACTGCCCAGAGGCCACGGGCTCTGACAGTTTGGTCCTCACAATGTACCCAACACTGTGCCAGGCATGCAGCAGGCCCAGGGGAGGAAGGTGGGCAGGGCTGGCCTGCCGCCTGGCTATTGAGAGCTAGCCTCAGAGGCCCCTGCCAACAGTCGGCAGGCAATGTCTCAGCTGTCCTCGGCCCCTGGGTCTGGAGCCACCAGCCACTACTCTTCGGCTAGAGCCCCATGAGGCCGGCACTGCCTGTTGCTGAGGCTGCTCTTGGTCCCGTGTGGTGAGGACAGCTGTGTGGCCTTGGGCCTGGCCCTGTGCCCACTGCCACTTTCTGTCCCTCAGCAGTGCCCCGCAGCCTGTCACCTGCCATCTGCCCCAGCTACCAGCCTCAGGTGAGGCGCAGCCAGAGCTCCCGGCACTGCTGGGCTGGTGAATGCTCACTGCCACCTTGACCTGGCCTGCCCTCAGGAGGAGCTGGTCCACAGAGAAATGCAGATAGACGGCAGTGCCAGCTGCCAAGTTCCAGACCTCCTCCAAGGAGACTTGGATCTGGGACCAGGCTGGGTAGGCTCCTCTGCTGTCTTCCCAAGCTCACTAACCCCAGGGCCTCTCTGCAAACAGGCAGTAATGGCCTGGCCTATCACCTGACCCAGGGCATGCAAAAACATCTAATGTGCTTGATGCCTGTGGGGGAACAGGTGTCACCCACACCCGGGGATGCGGAGCACTTTAGTCCTCTTCGTGCCCAACTCCTCTCTGCCAGGGACAGAGGCCTGGTGGGGTGAGGAAGGTGACCTGATGTGACTTCTAACAGACCAGACAGTGGGTGGAGATGGAATAGCAGAGAGCCTAGACAGCGTGCAGTGGGGCGGGCTTCAGCCTGGCGTCAGCGGCCACTAGCCTCATCCTGCCTCTTAGCCTGGGGCTTCCCTAACTTAACTTGGGAGGTGGAGGGGACACAGCAGCCACTCTACTGCTAGGTGTGGCTCCAGATTGCCACATAAATCAACCTGGGCTTTATGATGCTAATCAATTTTCCACTAAAATTTCGTTTGGAGCCTGGGGGCAGGATGAGTTGTGTGTGTGTGTGTGTGTGTGTGTGTGTATGTGTGTGTGTGTGTGCACGAGTGTTGCAGTAAGACGATTTAATTTGCTTTGTCCTTAAGCAAGAGGGAGAAGGGTAAGTAAAGATGTTTTAATTGAGTTAATTGAGTTCTGGGCAAACAGCGGAGCATGGGAGGATGGGCATTCTTCCTTATTCCTGGACCTGCTGCTGTATTGGCCCACCCTGGGGCAGGGGCTTCTAGGAAGACGTAGCAATGGCAGATAGGGATAGGGATGTCTGTTTTTCATGTGGATGGGCAATGACAATGCTTAAGGACTACTAATGTGTGACAGCAGTGACAAAGCTGTAGACAGGCCCATCGAGACCTAGACGCAGGGATGCTGGGGCCAGAGGTAGCAGGTACCACCAGTGGATCCCACATTCCTTGAGGGTTCTGCACAGACCCCGGGTCACAGGATATCCAACAGCATAGTAGGGTTCAAGCTTTAAATATGGCAAGATGTAGAAGGGAAGGGGTGGCTGGGAAAAGTCCCCTCACGAGGGTCGAGCAAGGCACTGGAATCAAGAAGGAGGGCTAGGGGTCTGAGACCCTTCACCCCAGAGGCAGCTCTGTCCAGGACAGGCAGGACTAGGCCCAGGGTTGGGGCAAGCCAGGGTCGGGAGGGATCCCTGGTGCCCAAGCAGAAGGCACATCGAAAATGCGGTTCATTAAATCGCTCGTCATTCCAAGGCATTGGGCCTAGTGGGTGCATGCGTGACTGGACAGGAGGCAGCTGGGAACCCGGCCTCCTTCCATGGTTATGGTGGTGGGCACCCCCTCCAGCTCCACAGTAGCCACTGAGCACCCAGACCACAGCCCTGAGGGCACTACCACCTTAGTGTAGCGATGCAGCACAGGGGCAAGCTGGGCTACGGGACACAGGCCTTTTGAGGGGGACACTCTGTTCTCTCCCTAAGTCCAGGGCAGTCAGCCACTATGGGTGTGGGTAGGGTGGCGAGGGCAGCTTCTCAAGTGGTACCTGCACTTCAGGAGGTCCCTGGGCTCCAAAGGAGAAGCCAGGGAACAGAGGGTCCCTTTCAGGGACTCAAAGCAAAGGCCTTTAAACCCTGTGGAAGGGATGCTTCATCTGTCTGCCGCACCAGACCGAGCGACCACAGCGAAAGCTCTCACAGCTCTTGTCTAGGGACTCTGGTACCAATTAGCACTTCCTGTCCTTGTCACCGGAGCTGGCCAGGCCTCCCACAGGAGGAACACTTAGCAAGTGTCAGGACTGTCAGGAAATGGGCCCTGCCCATCACAAGAAGGCCAGGTTAGGAGAGCCAGGGCCTGGAACTTGCCTTTGAAGAGGCAGCAGCTGCTAGTGGACGGTCGAGGACGCGGGAGGGGACACGGGGTCTGGTATAAATAGCAGCAATGCCAGCACTGTCTCCCCCGGCTGCACAGAGAAGGGAGCCAGCCTCCAGTGGCAGGGGTGGAGGGACGTGTGTAACAGACTGGATCCATCCCAGAATCCGGGAACAGCCATGTTCCCAGGCAGGAGGGCTGTCTTGCAGAGCGAGGCCTGGGTCGGGAGAGGATACCAGCTAGAGATGTAGAAGGCCTTCTCCAAGAGCCCCCATCTAGCACGCTCATGTAGACTGGGAGGCAGGAAGGCTGGCGCTGGGCTGTCCCTGCCTCCTGTTGTCAGGTACATCCTGCTGTCAGAGCTGGGTCTCGCTGAGGACGATGTTGGCCGTGACAAAGAAGAAACAGGAGAAAGCCCACAGCAGCACAAAGGCTACCCAGAAGGTGTGGCGGAACGGGGACCTATGCTTGTTGATGGTTCCACAGCCAAAGGTCAGCTGGATGTCCTTGCGGCAGAGGTACACCAGGAAGGCAGGGATGACATACTGGATGCCGGTGCCCGCGTAAGCTCCCGTAATGCCCACCAGGGACTCCAGGTCATGGGTGCAGAAGGCCACCAGGATGGGAGGCACCAGGGTGATGGTGGGAAACACCACGCGGTCTACCACCCACGGGTACGTGCCACCCTCGCGGTGAAAGAGTGTCTTCCAGTTGTTGCGCAGGGTCACGGCAATGATGGGGAAGTTGGTGCTGATGGTGAACACAGGGAAGAGGCCCAGGAAGAATCGGACGGCAGCCAGGCCCACAACGTCGCACCTTGCAAAATTGAGGGTGTACATGTCCATGAGGCTGTCGCCACGGAAACAGAAGATGGCCGTGAAGGAGAGGAGTCCATAGAAGGCCAGGATCAGCGCGTAGTCCAGGAACACCAGGCGTGTGATGTGGCGCTTGGAGGAGACGGGGGTGATGAGGGATGGCAGTGAGTGTTGGCACATGAAGGAGTAGACACAAACCCCGAACAAGTTCCGAACCCCTAAGAAGTTGGCCAGGGGTGGGTGCCCCTCTCCTTGTCCGTTCCCGATGCGCACCAGGGCCAGCACAATCATGATGGCGAAAGCTGTAAGACAGGAGGGCGGGGGTCAGCTGGTGAGGGTGAACTGCCTCACCCCTCAGCCTCTGCTCCACAGGGCTGTGTAAGGACTGGACCCCGGGGAAAGGAGCCGTGGATCCCACAGCCGTGTGGGATCTGCCCAGCTGGTGCGCGTTCTCGGTGCCCACGTCTGGCTTCCCCTCCTCTTCCTAGCAATGGGCCTGGACGTGACCTGGGAGAAGGGGAAGCTGGGCTGAGCGCAGGACGGTTCGGCCTGGTACGGAGCGGCCGGCTCCCTCCTGCATCTTCAAGGGGCTCTGCGCTTCCTGTCAGGGCACGGGGCCAGCACTCACTCCTCTCTTCCTTGGTTTCAAGGCACTGTGTCTGTGGAGCCAGATGTGGAGTGGGAGCCGAGGGCTGAAAGGCACACTGCACATCTGGGGGGGGGGGAGAGGTCTCTGGCTACATGTGGGTCAGAGGGCAGGAGTGCTGGGTGACGGGCTGGTGAGCAGGGTCTTCGGCAGGTGGGGAGTAGTGGGGGTCACTCCAGGGAAGAAATGGCACCAGAGAGCAGTCTAGAGGCAGGTAAGTCTCAGGACTGGTCCTACGGCTGGCGGCAAATGGCACGTGGCTCTGGTCTTCTGGGCTTGGTGGCATAGTTGGGGACGGGGAACTCGCTGCAGAAGGGCGTCTGTGACCCTACCTGTTCAGAACAGGCTTCCCCAGCAGCTACAGGCAGCGTGGCTTTACCTGGCGGCCTCCACCCATGGACTGCTCACCAGCCTGAAGCTTCCTGCCAGCTAAGATGGTATTTCCAGACCTCTGTGGCTTCTGATGTCCGCTACTGACATCACCCAGAATCGCCACTCAACACACATAGAGACCCCCCGAGTCTTCACCTCCATTTTGAATTTATATTCAGAACAGGTCGGACACTCCCTGTAGTCGGGAGCAAGCCCACAGGGCATGTGTGACACCTCTTTGTGGGTGGCAGGCCAGAGGAGGCTGACATGTCCCCATCTGGGAGCCCCATCTGAGGGTCAGGGCTCTTTCTCAGTTTGAAGCTGGGGACCCCTGAGTATTATCCGCCTCAGGGCATGGGTACACTCCTTGGTTCTTGGGACACATTGTTCTGCTGGACCTACAAGAAGCCAGGCCAATGTCTCCCTGACACTTGGGAGTGGGAGGTGGGAGCTCGGAACAGGACGATTTGTCTCAGCTCTCACAGTCTCCCAGCCCCAGGGCATCACAAATCTTTGCAGCCCTGGCCAGTCAAAGGGACGCAGCAACCTAGTTTCTCTCTCAGCCTCAGCCCATGACCCCAGAGGCGTAGGAAGCTGCAGGAAGTATACCGAGGCAAGGTGTGGGGGGGGGGACCTCTCAGTTGACCAGAAGTGGTACCCTGTGTGCTAGTGAGGACCCCAGAGCCTAAGGACAGCTCAGCACTCAGGTGCCTGGTAGCCTGTTATTCAGGAGCTGGGGGCAGACAGCTGGGTCACTGGGCCACTGGATGAGGGCCAAGGAAGGAGCTGTTGCATGGCAATATTTAAATTGTGTTTTGCCATCACCGTTTGGGATGCCACCTGTGACCTGGCCGTGCTCCAGACCTTGGCCACAGCCGCATGGATCTGGAAAGAGGCCAGTGGAGAAACCCTGCAGCTGTCCGTCACTTGACCTTGGCCTTGGGTCTTTCGAGTGGGCAAGAAGGCAGGAGGTGGCTGGCTGGTGAGGCAGACGCCAGTACTTCACGGCTGGGTTTGGCCTCAGGTGCCGGCTATGCCTTTCTGCTGTCCGGGGTGGGGGGCAGCCAAGTCCTGTGAGCCTGCTTTCTGCTGTGGGGGGGGGCAGCCAAGTCCTGTGAGCCTGCTTTCTGCTGTGGGGGGGCAGCCAAGTCCTGTGAGCCTGCTTTCTGCTGTGGGGGCACCAAGTCCTGTGAGCCTGCTTTCTGCTGTGGGGGGGCAGCCAAATCCTGTGAGCCTGCTTTCTGCTGTCCGGGGTGGGGGAGCTAAGCTGTGCCATGTCTGTGGGGGGGGCAGCCTCAAGTCCTGTGAGCCTGCTTTCTGCTGGGTCTGCTGTGGGGGGGCAGCCAAGTCCTGTGAGCCTGCTTTCTGCTGTGGGGGAGCCAAGTCCTGTGAGCCTGCTTTCTGCTGTGGGGGGGGCAGCCTCTTGGACGACTCTGGCTGGGCTCCCTCCACCTCACTGCAGAACCCAAGGTTGCTGCAAGCAGCAGGTCCCCAGCAAGGACACTGACTGTGAGCGTGCCTACGTACCCCCCTCCCGTGTCTACCCACTGACCTGGCCTTCTAGGGGCCCCATCCTATGTCGGGGCTTTCTAGACCTCTCCGGATGGCCTATAGAGGTGTGACTGTGGGTGATAAGGCACCATAGTTCCTCATAACTAGTCTTGTCTGTTAATGCTATTCCAGAGACGAGCGGCCCGTCTGGTTCTGTTAAAGTCTTTATCAAAACCTCTACTTCCCAGCTGGGTCTGACAGTGCAGGCCTGGAATCCCAGCTGTGCAGGAGGCTGAGGCAGGAGGATGGCAAGTTTCATGGCCAGCCTGGGGAAATAAGTGAATTCTGTCTCCAAATAAAAGTGTCTAGAAAAATGGCTCAGCAGTGGTTAAGAGCTCCACTTCCAGAGGATCTGAGCCCAGGGCTCAGCACACAGCTCACAATTGCCTGTAACACCAGTTACACACACACGTGGCATGCACAGGTACACACACACACACACACACACACACACACACACACACACACACACACACACAGAGACACAGACACACCACACAGAGACACAGACACACACACACACAGAGACACAGACAGACACTCACACACACACAACACACAGACACACAGACACACACAACACACAGACACTCACACACTCTCTCTCTCACACACACACACACACACACACACACACACACACACACACACACACAGACACAGACACACACGCTTTCCCAAAATTAAATCTTCCCTTCAGGGTCATTTTATGGAATGGCAGCTTTTTTTTTTTTTTTTTTTTTTGAGACAGGTTTCTCTGTGTAGCCCTACCTGTCCTGAACTCTATAGACCAGCCTCTATAGACCAGGCTGGCCTTGAACTCACAGCGATCCCCTGCCTCTGCCTCCCTAGTGCTGAGATCAAAGGTACGCACCACCAATGGCCAGTGAATGGCAGCTTCTTGATTATCACCCAAAGGCGACAGGCTCGTCTGTGTTCCCTATCTCCCACCCTCTCCTTAGCCACACTGAGCACTACCTGTCAAAAATGGGGACCACACAGAAAGGCCACTGGGCCAGGTTAGGGGAAAGTAGAGCATCTAAGAGAGGAGGTAACTCCTGAGGGCCTACTGTGTGCCCGGCCCAGGGATCTCAAAGGGAGACGCACCGTCATGCCAGGAGAAGGGAGGCCAGGAAGCTACACGCATGTGCCACAAGTGGGGACCCTGGCTGAGGCCGAGGGGGTGCACAGAGAGAGTCCCAGCCAAGTCCAAGAGAAGGGGTCCAGTGGCTCCCGCCACCTGGAGTACACTCAGATGGCACTGTCCCCTGGGAACAGGAAGGCAAAGGGAAGGGTGTTGGTCTGGCTTCCAAGCAGTTTAGTTCAAAATAAGTATCTACACCCCTAAATGGAAAGGCAGTGAGAAGGGAAGGGAAGGAAGTAGGGGCTCTGACCTGCAGAGTTCCCAAGACCAGGATGCAAGATGAAGCCCCACTCTGGTGGGACCAGATTCCTTGGTCCCTGACACTTCCTGCCTCCCTGGGCGCTCGAGGAGACGACTTCACGAGCTATCTCCCAGATTGATCACCCCATCCCCGGGGAGACGGCTGCTCCAAAAACTCATTAGGTCTGCTAATAAATCAAGGGGAAATAAGATGACAGGCTGTGAGCGACACAGCACAGGAGGTGTGGCTCGCTGTGCCGCCCTGGCTTACAGCTGCTGCTGGCCTCTATTTGCAGAAGACACAGATGGGCACGGAGGTGAGATGGTGAGTGGTCTCCAACATGTCCCCATCAGCAGTGCAGGGGTCTGCCTGCCCTTAAACCCTGCCTGCAGTTCCCAGGTGACAGAGCCGGGTGTGTCTGCGTTGCCCTATCCTGGGCTAAGCTCTGAGCACCCACACCTGTATGCAGCTGCTTTCCACACCGGAAGTCACACTCCAAGGGGTGTGGAGAAGCATGGAGGGGCCAGGCAGGACTCAGAAGGCTGGTGAGAGCTTCACATTAGGTCACATGGGGACAGTAGGCCTGGGCAGATCATCTGTACAGTGGTGGGGGTGGGCACAGGAGACTTTCTATTATTTATAGAAACAATTGTGCTGGTTGTGCATAACCTGAGGCTTGGCCTTGACCATCACTCACTCATTCAACGGCCTCCCTGAATGTCTGCGGAGTTCTGGCTCTATTCCGGTCACTCAGGGGTAACTGTACACGACCGACATGGGTCCTGTCCTTGTGGCGTTCAGAGCGCAGGACAGCCAACAGGTAGAAGGTACCAGAGATAATCACAACAACCAGAGAACTGGTTAGTGGTCACCTTATGACGACATCCCTGGGCTAAGGGAGGTCCACGTTCAAGGGTAGATGTTTGAGGCGAGAGGAGCAGAGGCGGTGCCAGGTGCCGGCAGGGAATATAAGGCCCTCCCTGGCTGCCCTGTTGCCCAGGTCTGTGGCTGCTACACCTGCTCTTGCAGGGCACGATGAGTGCCAGCTGCCATCCCTGACTCTGAAGCCACGTGCTGCTTAGAGGCAGGCTTCTGACAGGCGACCTAAGCTCTACAAGCTGGCCTTGCCATGTTCATTCACCTTGAGGTGCAGTCTGGTCCCGGTAACATCTAACTCTTTGGAGGGAGGGAGGGGACAGGGAGACAGGTGCGGAAGGCAAGCCATTAGCTGAGGAACCAGGACAAAAACAGGCGCTGCTTCTTAGCCTTGGGCGGCCCATTTCCCTTCCCTGTGCGGACGTTAGGGCGAAAGCCACTTGGGCACCAGGCCACCCTACAGCACCAGTAACCCGGGTAGCTCTCTTTCCTCCTTTCTGCCGTTCAAGAGCCAGATAAATCCCCGTGGGAGCTGTCTGTTCATCTGACCTCAGAGCATCCCCTTGGCAGGGAGGAAGGGCAAGCCACACCCTCCTGGGTACCTGCCAAGGACAGAGGCACGCTGATCCCTAAGAGCATCAGACTAAACAACCAGTGCCTCTCCTGAACCCCTGCCTTGCCACGCAGGCCCTGCCTTCTTGGGACTCACCCAGGGCAGGGGAGGTGAGTAGTGTTTTAATGACCAGGTGAAGCCATGGGTGGACTTACAGGCTTGGTGGGGCCAGATGTGTGGTAAGCAGGAGTCTGAGTCTGCTTGGGCATCCAGAACAGATGTCTTAGGGCGATGAGAGGGCAGAGGAAATGGTTGTTTTTTTTCCCCCAAGCACACACGCAGAGATTGGAGTTGTCAAAAGGGACCAGCTCCAATGTTCAAGCAGTGGGTTCACAGCCTGGGGCAGCCACTGAGAGCTGGCTTGCTCTGGAGGTGTGGAGAGGGGAGGGCTCCTGTCCACTGCTCTTAGGCAGTACTGCAAGTGACCTGGCGGTCACCCTTGGTCTCTGAGTCTTGGTGTGGACCTTCCTGCTGCTCAGTGTGGTGTGGAACATGGCAGGGCCTTGCCTTCCTTCAGGATCCTGGCATCTAGCAGAGCTGGCATGATTTGGGACACCTGCCTAGCTACCTCTGATGCTGGGGACATGGACCATGGCTCTGCCACCGCTTTTCTGGGGACACCATGACTGTGAAAGTAAGGCATGGAGCCCTTCTTAGTGACTTTACGATGTCCTCTTCCCTGTGAAATGGGAAGATTTATTTTTGTTTTTATTTGCAGGGAATTTCACAGTGCCAGAATGGCATGGGGGACTTCTGAGCATACTGAATTTTGCCCAAGTCTCTCCCAGAAGGTGGCAAGGAAACCACAGAGCTTAGGCCAGCAAGATGGCTCCATGGGTAAAGGGGCTTGTGGCCAAGCCTGATGGCCTGAGTTCAATCCTTGGAACTCATACGGTGGGGAAATGGACTCCGGCAAGTTCTTCTCACCCCACATGCATGCAAATACACGCATCATATGGCGCAGGTTAGCCTCCCTCCAACTTACATGTAGCTAATGATCCTGAAGTCCTTACGCTCCTGCCTCCACCTCCCAAGTGAACCACCACACTATTAACTTCTTCATACTGATTACATACTAAAAGATACTTTGATATGCTCAATAGGTATTTTTAAATTGAGTATATTCTTAAAGGTTTATTTCTATTTTTATTCCTGTGTATGCACATATGTGTGGATGGCTGGAGAGGACAGAAGAGGTCAGATCCTCTGGTGCTGAAGTTACAGGCAGTTTTGAGCCGCCTCACGTAGATGCTGGGAACTGAACTCAGGTCCTCTGGGGGAGCAGGAAGCCATCTCTCCAGTCCTGAGCATATTCCCATGGGGCAGTGCACCTTCCACAAAGGGTGCCTGTGATCTAGAGACTTGTTGGGAATTTGAAAGACGTCTGCCTCCTGCCAGACCTCAATCTTGAGTATGGGAAGAGCTGAGTGTCCTAACCCTAACCTCTGCCATGTCCCCTGATTTGAGCTGGAGGTATGGTACTGTCTTTGAGAAATGAAGGAGGGCTGGGGCAGTTCAGCTGGGAGAGCATTTGCCTGCTGTGTGCAAGGCCCGAGTTCAATCCCTAGTATACTGAGTGAAAAAGAAAAATTGAAAGGCTGCTCAGGCTTGAACCCCCTTGGGTTATGAGAGCCAGGGTGTCCTGTTCTAGAGAGAGAAGGTGCTGACTTGGCCTCGGGGGCTGGGGAAGTAGCATGGGACCAAGACACCAAGCTAGAGGGCTATCTTGACACAGGACAAGCTGGAACACAGTCCTGTCCCCAGCCCATCTCCTATAGCAGGACCTAAGAGAATAAGAAATAAAGCTGTGGTGGATGAGGACCTGTGCCCAGCGAGGCCGGACATGCTACAGTCTTTTAACTCCCAAGTGGCCAAGATGGACACTTGAAACCCTGACTCTTGGAGGCAAGGACGAATCCAACAAACACTGTTCCAGTGTGCCAAGGCCCCGGGCCCTTCTCAAAAGCACCCGTTTTCTTTCATGCTTTCTGGGGAGCCCCGCTTTACCTCAGAGCTCTGTTCCGGCCCCACATGCCCACTCTGCGTCCGCTCACGCTTGTACGGCCCGGCCCTGTGCTATTTGCTCAGTCTCCTTCGTGGCTCTGGCTCCAGCTCAGTACATACAAGGAAGCAGCCACCCATCGAGGTGGCCATCCATCACTGTGGCTGTCAGAGGGACAGCGCTGTCTTCTCCAAGCAGAGAGTCAACATGCCAGAGCTAATGATAATGAATGGCCAGTGTGCACGCGTCGGTGGCTGGGCCCGGAGCCGGCAAGGGGCTGGGTCTGGTGGAGGACGTGGCCACAGCTTTGTCCTTCAATACCACACTGCTCTCCCAGGACAGGGGGCCATGGGTCTGCTTCTGCCTGAAGCTGGGTCATGGAGGGTGGGGTGGGTCATGACGAGGCAACATGAGCCCGGGCTGAGGAGTGTCCCAGCCCTAAGGCAGGTGCAAGTGATGGGTGTTTGTTCTTTAACCACTGGGACTAACTGTCTGCAAAGACACAAGAGCTGAGCTGGGGGGGGGGGGAGGAGGGGTCAGTGCTGTTGTTCCTGGGACAGTCTGCTGTACCCTGCCTTTAAGAATGCACAGTGGAGGGGCCTGGCAGGATGGGTCAGCAGGCAAATCAAGGCCAGCAACCAGAGCTTGATTCCTCAGAACCCACATAAAGGTGGAAAGAGAGAAAGGACCTCAATGGGCCATCATGGCACACACCCTGCTTTTCCTTCTCTCGCTGTCCCCTCCCTTCCCCAGACAGACAGACAGACACACACACACACACACACACACACACACACACACACACAGCACTACTAAAATTAAGCGGAGGTCTGGGTGTTGGCACGGAGGGGAAGAAGTGGCCAGCGTGGCAGGGTCTGGCCGGGACAGGGACTGGGCAAGCATTCCACTATCACCCCGCAGCCTCAAGTCCCATGTTGAGGTTCCCAAGCCCCGCACACTGGGCAGGCACACTTCTCTAGCCACTCCACTTTCCCAGCTGGGCCAGGGCTTCGGGAGCTCACCCTGAACACCCCGCTATCAGCTAGCCTGAACACTGCTATCTGCTGATCTGCGGGACTTTGGAAGCTGGGCGAGTGTGACAGGGGCCCGGGGGCAGGTAGCTCACGCCCGCTCTAAGATCCTTGGCACCTCTTCTTGTCCCATCTAGGGTAGTTAAAGCTGTACAAGGTACGTGTCCCTCCACTGTGTGTATGCTCCCTCTGAACAGACTCCATAGTGCCTGAGTTAGTCTATCCTTCCTGCCTGTCACTCATCTACCTGAGCAGGGACCAGAGGTGCCTGTGTTCACAGGGAGGGCAAAACAAGCTTGGGTGGTGTTTGATGACGCACTTTGGGGTTCCTGGTAGGACTTTTCTTGGGACTATATTGCTTGCCTCTGCTGACCTAGCCTGAACAACTCACTCTAAATACCTTTTCTACTGAAGGGAAGGGATTCAAGCTAGCCTGGCTCTGCCCCATGCCTTCCAGAAGACCAAACTCTGTCCACTTTCAGGACTAATTCTACCCCCTGGCTGCAAGCTTCCCCTGGAGGGGCTTGGAGCAGAGTTCTTCATCTCCATCTGATAGACATACAGGGCAGGCACTCAGTCTCCAGAGCAGCCCAAGCTCCAGCAAGAAAGCAGGAGTTCTGGTCTTGTCATCCTTCAATGTCCCCCCCTCTGTGCACACAGGTGGTGTCTGGGAGACAGAGTCTCCATTTTTCATTCCTGAGCTGTCAGGGCAGCTTGGTTAGTGACCGTGGGGACGGCAGAGCCAGAAGCCTGGCTGTGAGACAGCTAATCTCCTTTCTGGAGATCGAAGCGTAAAGCTTCAGGTCCTGTTGCCCCTCCCCACTGAAGGCCGCCTGGCCTCCCTCCAGAGTGAACAGCTAGTGTAGCGGGGCTGTGGAGGAGAGAGATGAGGAAGACAGGAGAGGTGGCAGCCACCAGGGTCAGGGCGTTTGGAGTCCCCTGGCCTGACGGGGCATCCATCCTAAGCTGCGGGGCTGCTGTGGCTCTGAGGGTGGTCGTTACAAGGGCCCACCGTGTGCAGAGACCACATGTGGCTGGCCACCAGGGTGGTGTCTTGGGAGTGTTCAGGTAGCCGTCCCACTAGCCTCGGGGACAGCAGTCCTGGGCTGGTGGGGAGGTCTGCACGAGGCAGAGGTGCATGCAGACCAGAGCAGGCAGCAAGTGGAGCTGCTTGACGGGAGACGGGAGAATGGCCGTCTTCTCTCAGGGCCCAGCACAGCCTTCTGCTTGGTGTTGATCGATGCTGGCTGAGGTGCAGTTCCCAGCTTATGACTGACTGGCTGGCTTTCTCTAGGAAAGGCTAATAACATGTCCACTTTACCCCGTGGCCCGTGCACAGAAGCCCCACATTCCTCTCTTCATGATGGCCTTTTCGTGTGCAGAGAGACTGTCTAGAAACCCCAGGGGACAATGAAGATCACAAAGGGCTTGTTCGGGCCCCTCTACTTGGGGAGTGGCCACCTGGCAGACAGTTTGAGCACAAGAAGGGCGGCTGCTCGCAGACGAGGAATGGAAACGGGAGTTGGGACGCACAACTTTCATTTTCTGAGACAAGGCTTTCCCTGGACTTCCAGGTAGCACCAACAGCTAAGGGACGGTTTAGGAATTCAAAAGCCACTTGGCGACAGTGGCCGACAGATGGCCCAGGCTTACAAGACCCTGACTGCCGGCGGTGACAGATCAGAGCAGCCCCCCCGGGAGACTTTCCACTGGGGCCACCACAGATCTGGAGACAGGTGGAAACCAGAAGGCTGCCCTGTACCCAGGCGAAGGTCTCTTCTGGGGACCTGTAGCCTTGTTTGTCACCACTGCCTGGTGTCATCCGGCCTGCTGGCTTTTAAAACAGATCTGGGGCACTTGTAGGGGGTGGGGTGGGAGAGCAGGGCTGAGCAACTTCCCCAGGCAGAACAGCCCTCGCTCCTCTCTGGATGCCTGGCCAGGATGTGTTTGACCCACTTTGAGGGGATGTGGAGCTGGGGAGCAGGGGGTGGCAGTTCCGAATGTACAAACAGAGGGGAGGGAGCCCTACGGGTCCTCGACAGCCCAACGCAGTGCGCTGGTGCTCTAGAACGGCCTTTATTAGAAAGAATTGTGTTTTTAATAACACCAACGGAGGGCCTTGAGCTGAGCCAGCCGCTGGTGTGCCACAGTGGGAGGCCTCTGTGTGAGAGTGGGGTGGCTGGGTGGGTGATGGGATTGAAGGAATAATGCCATTGTGGTCTCTTCTAGCCCAAGAGCTCCCACGGGACAGCCAGCTGGGTATCAGGAAAAGGAGCTACCAACAGGCCTAAGTCTTGTTGCTTTGGGGTCAGGCCCTGGTTGCTGGCCCTGTGGGAATGAAGGACAGTGCCTCGGCTGACTCGTGTTCCTGGGCCACCAGCTGCTGACAGAGGCCTAGGACTAAAGATAATTCCCCATCCCCAAACAACATGGACAGGTCTGCTCACTTCTCTGAGGCGGTGGTGGGGGTAGAGCTGGGGCGCAGGGACCACAGGTGGCTATAGGGGAGAGGATGGCACCGCAGGTGGGTATGGGGGAGAGGATGGCACCGCAGGTGGGTATGGGGGGAGGATGGCAGCGCAGGTGGGTATGGGGGGAGGATGGCACAGGCCCCCCTTTGCTGATACTGGGAATCATAACTCATTTTTGGACATGGCCGAGGCAGTGTCCCTGACCTCACAGCTGGTCCCAAGGGAGGTTCACTCTGAGGCTACTGGCAGGATGGGGCGGCTGCCTGTAGTGGCAATGAGGGAGATGCGCCCGTCTGAGTGCTGAGCAGGTGCCAGGCATGGCCGTGACAGGCATGGCTGTGACAGGCATGGCTGTGACAGGCATGGCCGTGACAGGCACCTTCTGCTCTGTCTCACCGTCTCTTCACAGACCTCAGCGAGGCAAGTCTTTTTTGCCACAGCGCGGAAGAGGATGGGGGCTTGGTCTTTGCACAGTGAGACGCGAGGCCATCGGGCCACAGTAAAGGGACCAAGGCCAGAAGGTACAGCGACAGGCAGCAGGTGCGGCCTGTGCTCATACAGCTGTGGCCAGTCTGGAGTGGCTGCCTTGGAGAGCGAACTGGAAGGCCACAGGCTGGCAGAGAGGTCTGTGCTGGCCGGGAGGATTGCCTCCCTGACTGGGGACGGCAGAGACAGGCTCCCCTTGTCCTTGTGAGTTCAGGGGCATTTATGATCTAAGTACCCTTGAGCTGAAGTGTTGGCTCAGAGATTAAGAGCACTTATCACTCTCTGCAGAGGACACAGGTTTGATGCCCAGTATCCAGATGGCAGCTAACAACTGTCTGTAACTCCAGTTCCAGAGGATCTGATGCCCTTTTCTAACCATCTGGCACCAGGCACTCATATGGCACATGCACATACACATGCAGGCTACACACACACACACACACACACACACACACACACACTCACACACACACTCACAACTCACTCACACACACACACTCACTCACACACACACACACTCACACACACATACTCACAACTCACTCACACACACACACTCACACACACATACTCACAACTCACTCACACACACACACTCACACACACTCACTCACACACACACTCACAACTCACACACACACTCACAACTCACTCACACACACACTCACACTCACAACTCACTCACACACACACACTCACACACACACTCACACACTCACTCACTCACACACACTCACACACACACTCACAACTCACTCACACACACACACTCACACACACTCACTCACACACTCACACACACACTCACTCACACACACATACTCACAACTCACTCACACACACACACTCACACACACTCACTCACACACTCACACACACACTCACAACTCACTCACACACACATACTCACAACTCACTCACACACACACACACACTCACAACTCACTCACACACACATACTCACAACTCACTCACACACACACACTCACACACACACTCACACATTCACTCACACACACACACTCACACACACACTCACAACTCACTCACACACACACACACTCACACACACACTCACAACTCACTCACACACACACTCACAACTCACTCACACACACACTCACACACACTCACTCACACACTCACACACACACTCACTCACACACACATACTCACAACTCACACACACACACACTCACACACACTCACTCACACACTCACACACACACTCACAACTCACTCACACACACATACTCACAACTCACTCACACACACACACACTCACACACACTCACACACTCACAGGTGCTGCGGTGGTTTGAAAGAAAATGGCCCCCAAAGGAAGTGGCACCGTTAGGAGGTGTGGCCTTATTGGAGGAAGTAGGTCACTGTGGGGGCGGGCTTTGAGGTCTCTTTTGCTCAAGCTTCCTTCAGTGTGACAGTTGACTTCCTGTTGCCTGGGAGATGTATCACTCTCAGCTCCAGCACCACATCTGCCTGCGTGCAGCCATGCTCCCCATCCTGATGATAGTGGACTGAACCTCTGTAACTGCATGCCACCATCTCAATGAAATGTTTTCCTTTATAAGAGCTGCCGTGATCATGGTGTCTCTTCACAGCAAAAAATACCCTAACTAAGACACACACACACACACACACACACACACACACACACACACACACACGATCAAAGTATCCCAAATCAGCAGTCTGGCATGGGAAATGAATCCTCATTGGCATTTGTCACCTATAACCTGACATTTTCCCGAGACAACTGGCTATTTGCAAAGGGCATTTAAGCCTTCAAATCCCACTGTGGAAACACAGGCCACTCACAAAGTAAGGGAAGGGCAGGGGAAGAGCCCTCAGAGGAATGAACCCGAGGCTTCTGGGCACAGTCCTGGGGGTCTTCGATCGACCCCCGCTTCATTTCAACAGACGGCAGAACAAATTCCTAATTAAGCGCCAGAAACTTTCCGGCTCAGCACGTTCATTCACGATTTTCCGGTCCCTTTGGTGCCTATTCTTGCTCCCTGTCTTCTGAAACCCGAGCCAGCTTACTGCCCCTCTGAGCTCTCTACTTGGCTCCTGAAAAGGCACAGCCTTCATTTGGGGAGAGGAGAGAGAAAGAGTGTGTGCTGGCACAGGGTGAGGAGGAGGGAAGTCAAAGAGGGAGGTTGAGGAGGGTGGGGGAGGAGGGTCCTGAGAGGGAGGTGGAGGAGGGTGGGGAGGAGGGTCCTGAGAGGGAGGTGGAGGAGGGTGGGGAGGAGGGAAGTCAAAGAGGGAGGTGGAGGAGGGTGGGGAGGAGGGAAGTTAAAGAGGGAGGTGGAGGAGGGTGGGGAGGAGGGTCCTGAGAGGGAGGTGGAGGAGTGTGGGGAGGAGGGTCCTGAGAGGGAGGTGGAGGAGGGTGGGGAGGAGGGAAGTTAAAGAGGGAGGTGGAGGAGTGTGGGGAGGAGGGTCCTGAGAGGGAGGTGGAGGAGTGTGGGGAGGAGGGTCCTGAGAGGGAGGTGGAGGAGTGTGGGGAGGAGGGTCCTGAGAGGGAGGTTGAGGAGGGTGGGGAGGAGGGTCCTGAGAGGGAGGTGGAGGAGTGTGGGGAGGAGGGTCCTGAGAGGGAGGTGGAGGAGTGTGGGGAGGAGGGTCCTGAGAGGGAGGTGGAGGAGGGTGGGGAGGAGGGTCCTGAGAGGGAGGTGGAGGAGTGTGGGGAGGAGGGAAGTTAAAGAGGGAGGTGGAGGAGGGTGGGGAGGAGGGTCCTGAGAGGGACATGCCGCACAGCTGCTTCTCAGAGGCAGAATGACAACTTGGCAAAGGCTCCAGAGGACAAATGGGGCTTCTGAGGTCGCTGCCCAAAGGGTGTTCTACAAAAACTGCCTGGGGGTGATCTTGGCTCAGAGAGACACTCTTGCTGTGGCCCAGGGCCCGCCGAGGTCCCTTCCATAACAGGGCTGCCTGTCTGGTGTAGCTTGGGGACTTGGGAGGAGGTCCTGTTGCCTAGATCTCCTCTTTAGAGCAAGGCCTGGCTAGGCGGAGGGAAGGGCCTGCACCTAGCTGGGAAAAGAACAGCCTTGGCAGCTCTCTGCCCCAGCTGCGAGCTTAACCCCGCTGGCTATGGTCGTTTGCTTAACAGCAATTTTCCTTGTCCTGGGCGGCTCTGTCACTAGGAGGCCCAGCCTTTTGAGTCCAAAGGTCTGAGTCTCTCGGAGAAAAAGCTCTGCCGCCCACAGCCGTGTGCCCGCCCAGGAGACTCCTGACATTTGATTATCTCTCTGTACCAAGGGAGGAGAGAGGCAACCGGTGGCGAAGGCGGTGTGTCAAGACAGCTGTGTGCTTGTCAAGAGACAAGTGCCAAGGACCCCCTGGCTGGTCTCTGCTCAGGCTCCCGCTGCTGCTGCCCACAGACCCTCTCGGGACCAGCGTCTCCAGCTCGGCAGCACACAGGAGGAGTCCCAGGCTAGGAGTCTAGGCAGCACACAGGCTAGGGTTGGGGTTCTCCTGCCTCGTAAGAGGCACGGTGATGTTCCCATGGGGGAACAGAGACTTGATCTGGGGACTTGCTTATATACCTTGAACTTTCTTTTGTTTCTTTTCTTTTTGGGCTTTTGGAGACAGGGCTTCTCTGTAGCCCTGGCTGTCCTGGAACTCACTCTGTAGACCAGCCTAGCCCGAAACTCAGAGATCCACCTGTCTCTGCTTCCTGAGTGCTGGGATTAAAGGCGTGCCCGCTGCCACCATTTAGCCTTACTTTGCTTCTTTAAGATTAGATTTTTGCATTTTGTGAGCCTTGGCCTTTAATAGCTAAACTCTTTCTCCAGCCTTGTTTTTATTATTTTAAGCATGTGGGTATATGCACATGCACGCCAGCACCAGTGGGGGCCGAGGCAGAAGATCCCCCTGGCGCTGGAGTTACGGCAGTTGTAAACCACCCATGGGTGCATTTACTCCCGCGAATGCTGGCGGCAGTGTGTGGAGGAAGGTCAGAAGACAGTCAGTCTCAGTCCTCCACCTTGCTTTGCGACAGTCTCTCTTGCTTACTGCTGCATAGAGAGTTTCTGGAGAGCCTCTGCCTCTCACCCCATCTTCCCGTAAGAGCTGGGATCCCAGAGCCCTGCACTGCCATGTCCAGCTTCTATGCAGGTTCTGAGGAGCCAAACTCAGGTTACCTACTGAGCCAGCTCACCAACACACCAGGTGTTGGCCAGGTTCAAGGGGAGGGTAGAAAGGAAGGAAGCAGAGGCAGGCTGGAGGCAGCCTTCCTTCCAGGGCCCAGGGCTCGCCGGCCTCAGAGCTCTACTGTAATTCGGACCCGATTCTACAAGAATCGGGTACTTACAAGTACTTACAAGAAACATTTATTTACTGTTAGCCTCTTCCTTTCCCTTTCACGAGTCCCTCCTTCCTCCTCCTCTCTTTTTGAGACAGGCTCTCATGTAGCCCAGGCTGGCCTTGAACTCCTGACCCTCCTGTCTCCTCCTCTTTAGTGTAGGCATTACAAATGTGTGCTGCTGCACTGGGCCCAAGCTTCCCTCTTTAGATGGATACATCCTTCAAAAATATAGAAGTTAACTGTCACCATCAGGGCTGTTGTCCCCTTATGGGCTGGCATAGGAATCCATCAAGCTGGTCAGAGCACGTGCCCCCTCCCCCACTCATCCCTCAGAGTTATCCCAGTCATGGAAAGAAATGAGAAAATCAGTTTCAGGCCAGAGCTTAGACAGCCCCTTCCCAGGCCACGGAAGACAGGCAAGCACCAGCAGGGCAGAGGCCAGACTTGTAGACCCAGCCTCAGGGAGTATGAGAAGGAAGTGGGGACAGAGACAGATAGGTGAGGGCAGAGAACACTCCTCTCCAAACCCTGCCCACAAAAGACACCCTGAAACTCTCACACACATCACATAAGCCAAGGTATAAGAGATGCCAAGCGCTTGGGGCTTGACCCCTGCCAGCCCCCATTTTAAGGCACCAAGCCCTCTGGGCTCCTAGAGAGCTGGGGCAGCCAGGATGTTTGAAAGGATGACCCGCCCTTTCTACTGTGGAAGCCAGGGCTCCCATGGCTCCTTCCACTGTGCTTGGGGGGACCAGGGGCTCGGAGAAGTGGCGAAGTCCCTTAGCGGAACCATCACGCTGCTCATGTGGCATAGAATCAGCAGTAGCCTGGTCCTTGGTCCTGATGGGAGTTAGGAAGCGCAGGAGGACAGGCAGCCAGGAGGAAGGAGCCCTGGGAACTCTGTGCAGGGAGTGGGGTAGGATGGGGGCTCCGGGACAAGCCCCACGTAGCCAAGGCTGACCTTGAATTAACTCACTTTGTGGCTAAGTATGACCTCGAACTTGTGATCCTACCTCAGCCTCCCGAGTGCCACAGTACAAGTGCACGCCACCATCTCTGGTTCGGTACTGGGGGACCGACCACACCTGGGCTTCACGCATGCCAGACAAGCACTTACAGGAGTTACATTTCCACCCCACCCCGTTTTAGCTTTTACACTGAGAAAGATAGACACGCGACACCCAGCTGGGGGAGAAGCAAGAGCAGCTTCACAGCGGATCGTCCTCAACCCAGCTGCAGCCACTGGCTCCTTCCCCAGCGTGGCTGACCGGTGTGGCGGAAGGTTCAAGGGGGAAGACCCCCCCCACATCCACCTGAGCACCAGAGAGCGGTCACTCAGGGGTGCCCGTTAGTTGGAAGCCACTGAGGACAGTGCAGGCATCTTTCCACACTCTGGTGGTGTAAAGCTCGGGAAAGGGCAGCTGCTACCCTGGCCCACTGGGTTTTATGGCTGTGCCACACACCCTAGAGGGCAGAATGGTGTTGTTCCTGTCACCTCCAGGGGGCACAGCACAACCTAGCATGGTCATGTGAAGGAGGCCGGACCAGAATTAGCAGTTCAGGTCCTAGCCCAGTTCCATCCCCTCAATGTGACCTGGAAAAAGTCACTCGCATTCTTTGGTACTAAATTTCCCCAGCAATAAAAGGCCGACAGAGCATTTGCCTTCTCCTTGCCCTCTGGAAAGGTCAGAGGACCAGGAGGGCTGATTGGATGGAGCCACTGCCACATCCCAGCTGGGAGTTTGCCTTGCTTCTCTGCAGGGGTGGAGGGAGGAGTGGGGGAGAAGGGGGGGCAATTGGGAGATTTCCCAGACTCACCGATCCATCTCATCAGAGAGGTCAAGATCTGCAGGTACTTAGTCTTCTGGACGTCGAAGAAGGTGAAAGGTCCCAGGAGGAGGGTGAAGACAGCCTGGGGATGGAAAGAGCAGATGAGGTGGTGTGCAGGGTGCGGACGCAGAACAGGCTCTGAGGGGACAGCAGCCCTGGGGATGAAAAGAGCGATGAGGTGGTGTGCAGGGTGCGGACGCAGAACAGGCTGTGGGGACAGCAGCCCGCACACACAGGGCAGCAGCCCTGGCGAATACTAGCACTTCAGGGCAGAGCCTTCCCGGGGTCCATCAGCATCACTTGAAGGTGAACACCAAGGACTAGAGGCAGGGTGGGACAGCAGAGCCTCACTGCTCTGCTACATATTACTTCCTGTTCCTTGGTCACTGCCGCTTCTAGGCAAGGCCCAGGCTTCAACCTGGGACCTCCACCCATCCACCCTGTTGGCTGGGCAGGTACCGAGGATGGAACCTCAGACCCAGCAGTGTGCTGCTGTGTGTGGACCCGGAGGAAACCTGGAACCAGACAGGAACAGAGGGACATGGGCATCTGAGAGGATGAGGATGTCCTCTGTCCTCTCAACAAGGAGGAGGACAGAGACAAGCCAGGGCTGCGGGGCCCTGGGCCGGCAGGGAAGGCCCAGGAGTGGTGGCTCATGCCCATTCTCCCAGGCTGGCTACTCCAGCACCCCGAGGGCGGAGGCAGAAGGACCGGAAGGCCGAGGTCATCTCATCCACATAAAGGGGCAGAGTGAAGAAGTCGGGGGCGGGAGGTGAACTGCTCAGACTCTCGGGTGCCTGTGGCACTGGCCTCCTCCTTCTTCCCTTTTCTTTGGAGGACAAGGGGAAAACGAGTAACTTAAAGAAAATAAATTGAACCCTGCCTTAGGCTGCTGGGCTATGGGTATGCAGGCCTCTTTACAAAAAGCAATCAGGGTAGATATGGTGATGTCTCAGAGAGGGTTGGGGAGGGGGGTTGGGCTTTCCATGCCAAATTGGCTGCTCAGGAAGCTGAGGGATTAAAAGCTGCTCCTTGGAGTTGAGATGGTACCATTTCCAATCTGCTGCTCGGAAGGAGGCGAAACATCAACCCTTATTAACATTTACACTGTGCCATTTCATCACGCCAATGCTGATGACACTCACCAGAGATGTGACATACGGCGGGGGGGGGGGCGCAGAGCCTGAGGGACTGGGGGGGGGGGGGAGAGGAGCCTACCGTGGGGAGCTGGGCTCTGACCCTATAAGCAGGGTGACTCCACCACAGCTGCCAAGTAGTGGGGGAGGGGGGAGGAATGAGACAGTCCCTGTGACAGGCAAAAGGGAGCTCCTGGGGGTGGGAGGGCAGGAAGTGGGGGAAGCTGTGACCTCTTATCCAAGACCATTATCACTGTGAGAATGAATGACAGGAGGGTTCCAGTGCCGCCCAAGAAAAGCTCTAATTAGCTGGGGTGGGTGAAGGCGCCCTGGCAGTCACCAGGGCTGGGAGATTGCTGGAGAGGAGGGCTTTCTGCTGGGGGCCTCAAAACCAGCCTTGCTTCTGTTTGGGAAAAGGGGGGGCCGGGAGAGAAGCCTTTGTTTAGGCTGGGTGACAGTGAAAGGCACGGGAAGGGACTCTGGGAAGGTGAAGGCAGGTGTCTGTGTAGCCCAGGCAGGACAGCTGGACCACAGTAAGAAAATGCACACCAGCCACCAGCCATGGCCCAGCCTGTCTGCACACAGCACCATCAGGAAGTCATTTAGGAGAATTCCCACTTCCATTGATGAAGTTCTCTCTCGAAGCGGAGAGAAGGGGCTGACAGGGAGAGGCATGAACACAAAATGTGTCCCAAAGCCTTTAGCCTGCTGGGAACTGGGCTCTTGGGCCCGGAGTTCAGGCAGTTCAGCTCCGACCAGTGATGTCTCCAGCTGCAAACATGGTGTCCAACTGCGGAAGTCAGAAATCTTGGGGTGGCTCATGTGGAAGGTCAGCTGTCATACAGAGCACGACACCTGAATTTTGGAATGTTCTAGTGCGTAGAGACAGGATGCAGTAGTGGAGCCATCCCGGAGGGCAGCTATGGAGCCCAGGGCCACCCTCCAGGGGCCTCTGCACAGAAGCCTCATCTTCTTCCTCATCCTCAGTGTGTTTGCAAAGACCCTACGGGCAGAATCTGAGGTGCACAGGGTCCCTGGGGCCAACTGAGTGGCAGAGAGTCTGGATGAGGGCCCACCTGTTTAGTGTTCCATGTTCAGGCCAGACACCAGGTGAACCTCGGAACAGGACCTGGTGGTAAAGAGGTCTTTTAGGGCTGAGTGCCAGCAGCGACACTGATGGCTGGACTGTGGCTGTGCTTCCTTTCCGTACTCAGAAACACAGACCAGCCTCACTGCTGAGGACGCTCAGGGCCCACCAAGTCACAGGCGGCACACACAGACTGCCAGACGGCGGCCCTTGCACGGGTGCAAGCTCACACAGCGGAGGGAGCCCAGATGAAGCAGCAGACCTGGAGCTGGGGCTAATTAACTTACAGGTGTCTTTTGCAAATCAGCTCAAGGCAGAGCTAAGCAACTGCAGCGTGCGCATGCAGAGCGACGGGGACCGGTGTGGGTGCGCATGCAGAGCGACGGAGGACCGGTGTGGGTGCGCATGCAGAGCGACGGAGGACCGGTGTGGGTGCGCATGCAGAGCGACGGAGGCCCGGTGTGGGTGCGCATGCAGAGCGACGGGGGCCCGGTGTCGGTGTGGGTGCGCATGCAGAGCGACGGGGGACCGGTGTGGGTGCGCATGCAGAGCGACGGAGGCCCGGTGTGGGTGCGCATGCAGAGCGACGGGGGACCGGTGTGGGTGCGCATGCAGAGCGACGGGGGACCGGTGTGGGTGCGCATGCAGAGCGACGGGGGACCGGTGTGGGTGCGCATGCAGAGCGACGGGGGCCCGGTGTGGGTGCGCATGCAGAGCGACGGGGGACCGGTGTGGGTGCGCATGCAGAGCGACGGGGGACCGGTGTGGGTGCGCATGCAGAGCGACGGGGGACCGGTGTGGGTGCGCATGCAGAGCGACGGGGGACCGGTGTGGGTGCGCATGCAGAGCGATGGGGGACCGGTGTGGGTGCGCATGCAGAGTGACGGGGGACCGGTGTGGACCGGTGTGGACCGGTGTGGACCGGTGTGGAAGCGGGGAGGGAGAGGTTTGCTGGAGTCTAGCTGAGCCCACTGCGGAGTCATCACCAGCCAGATGAGGTGCACTCTCCTTTTACAGAAAGAGGAGAGAGAAAGCCAAGAGACAGCCGATCCTCTTGGGTCTTCCAGTCTAGCCCACATGACATTATAAATTAGCTGGCTCCTGAGCAAATTTCCCAACCCCCAAATGCCACTGATCAGTTCCAACTCATTCTCTGTTCAAGGACTCTTGTCGCCCCTCTCATTACAGAAAGCAGGGACACCAGTCACAGCAGCCCAAGTATGCTTCTTTAAAAAAAGAAAGAAAGAAAAAAAAAAAAAAAAAAGAACCAGCAATGCTTTGATTTCTAATGAAATCTTCAAGCTGGTTTCTGAGAATAAAGTCCGAGACAGACAGGGAGGGGGCGAACAGGGCCGCTCAAATCTCTCTTTCTGGGTCAGTGAGTTTCGACGCACACCGAAGGCCCCACAGCAACCTCGCTGGAGCCTTGATGGACACGCGGCAGCTCGTGTTCCCAAGGCACCGCAGGCAGTAGTCAGCCAGGCTTTTTTAGAATGTTCTGGAGTCTACTGTTTGTCAGGGCTGTCTGCCTTGCTGTGTGCCCCAGGCAGGTGACAGTCACCCCAGCTGCTCAGGTGTCAAGTGTTCAGCCCTCTCCAATCTTTCTTGACACAAGTATGTGATTTCTGTGGATACCATAACACGTCCCCCAAATACGTGACTCGAGACCACAGACAGACCCAGGAGTCCCAGGTATGGCTCAGCAAGGCTCCCAATGGTGCCACATCTCGCCCCCTACAGGACAACGCCACACCCAGCACATGAGCCAAGCAATAGGGCTGGCTGCCTGAAGCTGAATTTCCCCTCAGTGTGAGGGTGTGAGAAATGGCCCTCAGTGTCAGAATGGGGACTGGAAAGCTCCAGGTCTGCAGCCAGTCCTCGGTTCCTGGAAACAGACCGGGGTCGGGCGACCTGCGGCAGGCACTGGGACCCTCACACAGGCTGGGTGGGCTGTGTGGACTCCCCGGGGCTTTGCTGAGGTCAGAAAGTGCCAAGACTTCAGTGCCTTACTCGGTGGCCCTCAGCCTTCCTAGTGCTGCGACCCCTTTAACACAGTTAGCTCCTCATGACCCCCACAACCACAAAGTCATTTTTGCTATGACTTCATAACTGCAATTCTGCTACTATTATGAACTGTAACGTACACATCTGTGTTTCCTGATGGTTGTAGGTGACTCCCGTGAGAGATAGTTCGGGCCCACGAGAGTTGAGACCCCCAGGTTGAGAACCAGTGTTCTAACTGGAGCCTCCATTCCTCATGCAGTGGATTGCCTCAGGTGCCAGCTCTAAAGCAGGGGTGGGTGGGGTGGTCACCCAGCTATTGACGAGGGGATCTTTAAATCAAGAACGATGCTGAGGCTGAGCCACATTCCCCTGTGGCCTGACCCCACCACACTGGGCATGCTCTGAACAAATGCTCTGAACAAATGCTCTGATTTCACCCCATCTTGTCTTACACGAAATGGGCCTGGGACAGGCCAGGCATGCCATGCCGTCTGTCTGCTGCTTAGAAGGCAGGAGTACAGACAGGAGTGACAGTCTACACTGCAGCACCAAGAAAAGCAGGGCGATGCCGACTTTTCCTGTCCCCAAATCTCCCTGGACAGAGAAACAAAGCCAAGGCGTACACTTGGTGTCAATCACAAATTAACTGTCCCACGGGGGCTCTGAAAGCTCAGTCCCACCACCAGACAGGAATCTATCACGGTCTCAACCTCTTTGCCCCTGCCCCCATCACCCCACTTCTACCAAAGTCACCCTGTGATGACATCCCTGCTCAAGGCCACAGGCCCCTCCCCATCTGCAAAGCACCCACGTATGAGGCTTCCTAACATCCCCCCTCATGAGGAAAGTCATCAGAGCAGACTTGGGGGAGGGGGGCGTGGAAGTTCAGGGGTAGAGGAGGAAAGTTGCAGAGTTAAGTACTGACATCTCCTGACATGGCCGGCTTCCTCTGCAAACAAACCCAGCTCCCAACATCCCCCTCAGTCAGAGGAGGTTGCTTCCCTCTTCCCTCGCCTGTCCCCCATCGAGCTAATCCCCACCCTCGCGCGCCTCTGCCCTCTGGACCCTCCTGCTGACAGACAAGCTCCCTCATCACTTTCTCTGGCCCCACCCCCAAAGCTCATTCGAATGCCAGCCTGGCAGTAACTTCAGGCTTCTCCGGGGCTCGTGACTGCATCACCAGTGCATGGAGGCACCACATGATTTCCGTCCTGCGGGAACAGGGCTGCTCCTGCATCTCCAGCAGGAGAGTCATCACACTGAGGGCAAGGACCATATCCTTGCTGTCCCAACAGATAGAGGAGACTTATACATGTGACATCAGTGGCTATGTGGCACCTGGTGAGGTGCCGGGGAGGAAGGTGTCATCCTCGTGTTGGGGAAGAGGCACGCCTAGCTTTGCTGATTTGCTTTGTCCCCCTTCCTGCCGTAGCCAGGCAGCTGTGTAGAAAGAAGCACACCTGTTGAAACACTACAGTTTGGAGGGCTGGGAGGTGTGGCCCAATAGGGGAGCTGTCTAAGACAGGTAAGGCCCTCAGTTGGTTCCATCCTAGAACTGAGGGAGGGGGCAGAATACGAAGGAGAGGAGCCTGGCACTCGGCTCCTGCTGTCAGCATCGCTCCCCCGCTGCCGCCACCACCAAAAGAAGGGATCCCTCTGGACTGTAACCCTATGGTAGCTCTGTAATGGTCCCCAGAAGAGGTGACATCTTAGAAGACCCTGAGGGACTAAAGGCCTTCAGAGGGCTAGGTCTTTTGGAAACATCTATCTCTTGGTAGGAGTCCCAGTCACATCCCAGCCATCAGCTTTTGTGGAACAAAAAGCAACCCCTACTGCCTGCTTGTCATCCTGCCCTTGTCATCCTGCTGTTGTCATCCTGCCCTTGCCCAGAAGAGGGGGAGTGGCCTGCAGCTTCTGATTAGAACTTCAACCCTGGCAATAAGATAGCGGGAAAGGCTCAAGGAAGCATGTCAGCTGTGGACCCAGGAGGGTGGGGGTGTCCCTCCCGCCTCTGCCACCCTGTGAGTGAAGGAGCACGACAGACAGAGAAGAAGTCCCAGGTCAGTGTGTCTGTCACTCCCATACGCGGCTGGAGACTCAGATGGGGTAGTGGACCTTGCTGGCCACTGTGTGGCCTTACCTGGGCACTGAGCAACTCCCTCACCAAGTGGACAGTTCTCCAAGTGCCTGTTATTTACATGCCTCCAAAGGTGACTTTTCTCTTTATGGTTCTTCAGAAGACTGGGATGGGGCTCTCAAGGATTCTGTCACTTTCCACACCACTGGCCAGCTTCTGGGTTGCAACACAAAAGGTCAAGAGGCTGTATTCCATGCATGGGGCGGGGGGCATTTCTCAGAAGCAACAGCCTTGGACGGGTGCAGCGATGCAGTGTTGGACCGCTGAGGGCCAGGGCTTCCCTAAACACACGGGGTCTAGAAGGGCTCGGGGCAGAATCCACAGGCTTAGAGCATGTGAGCTCCAGAGGAGTGGGTTCAAGTGGCCATGGCCACGTGCCACCTGCACAGCTGAGCTGTCTGGATTGCTCCCGGAGGGAGGGTGTTTCAAATGAGAGTGGAGGGATGCCAAGCTTTCGGGCTGCTCCCGTTGAGTGCTAGGGGTTAAGAGCTAATTGGGGTTAATAGCATCACGGCATGAACCGGTCCCTGATTGGACTTGCAGCGCGTCCTTGAAGCGTAGTGAAGAAACGCTCAAGGGTTCTATTTTTACTTCTCAAGTGGCTGTGAACATTTGAGGTGGGGAGATTTTATTTGCCGAACTGAATCACAACTTCTGGGGCTTCCTCTATAACAGGCCGGTGAGCTCTGAGTGGGAGCATGAAGGGGCACTGGATTCAGATCGCAGGGACGGGGCAGGGGGCGGGTACGTCACCCTTGTCAGTTTCTCAAAGTGCATCACATGTGTGTGTGTGGGGGGGGTCCTCAATTAGCGATTGATGGGGGAAGGACAGAAGCTGGTAGGAGGATTGTGGGGTATTGTGACAGATGACCATGTCTTTTTGTTTGTTTGTTTTTGAGGGGATTGGGGAAGGACTTTGGAACTTTGGGTAAGAAAAGTCATTGAGTGATCAAAGCTTGGTGAGCGGTTATGTAGAAACTTGGGAGGTAAGAACGTTGAGAAAAATGCAGACGGTGCAGGCCTGGCCTGTGAAGTTTCGGAGGGAGGTGAAGATTCTACCAAGTCATTTGTGTGAACAGTCTGTGGTGTCTGGTCAGCTGGGGTTCAAGAATCAGCTGTGATTAACAAGAGACCAGCAGGAGGCGGAGGCGGAGGCAGAGGCAGAGGCCGGTGGATCTCTGTGAGTTCAGGGCCAGCCTGGGAGGAAGAGAGAGTGGGAGGGACAGAGGGAGAGGAAGGGAGAGAAGGAGAAGGGAGAGGGGGGAAGGAGGGAGGGAGGAAGAGGGGGGAGGAGAAGGGAGGAGGGAGAGGAGGAGAAGGAGGAGAGGGAGGAAGGGAGGGAGGAGAAGGGAGGGGGAGGGAGGAGTCACCATGGGGCTGGGTTTGAAGGAACGCAGTGGAGTGGAACCAGCTGAGCCTGAAGAAAGCTGTGTGGCGCTGGCCGCAGAGCTGGAGAGGTGACCCAAGCCCCTTGGAAGAGCCCAGAAGATGGCGAGTGAGTCCCACACAACTGGATGCTGAGTCATTTGTACGGTTCGGTTTTGCTTTGTCCAGACTGTGACTATGCCCTGGTCCTTCCTCTTCAAGTAGAAAAGTATTTTTGATTTGACAGGAGCCCACAGTTGAAAGACTTTGAGTTTTAAACACCAAATTTTCTAAATTTTTTTATTTTTCGAGACAGGATTTCTCTGTGTAGCTTTGTAGACCAGGCTGGCCTTGAACTCACAGAGATCCACCTGCCTCTGGGATTAAAGGCAAGCACCCCCACCACCTAGCTTTAAACACTAAATCACTAAATTTAAGTGTTTGAATGTTTTGTTTTGCTTTTGGATTTTTTTTTTTTTTTTTTTTTTTTAAGACAGGGTTTCACTGAGTAGCAATGGCTGTCCTAGAACTCAATCTGTAGACAAGGCTGGCCTCGAACTCATAGAGATCTGCCTGCCTCTACCTCCCAGGTGCTAGGATTAAACGTGTTTAAATTTTTAAAGATTTATTTATATATTGGTTTACTGTGTATGTGCCTGAGTACACCTTTATGTCAGAAGAGGGCATTAGATCACACTACATGGCTGTGAGCCATCATGTGGTTGCTGGGAATTGAACCCAGGACCTCTGGAAGAGCAGTTAGTGCTCTTAACCTCTGAGCCATCTCTCCAGCACCAAGTGTTTGACTTCTTAAAGATTGAGGGGACTTTTAAAATTTGGAATGTTTATATTGTAATGCTGATACTAATCTTGGGGACAAATAAGAAAGGAAAGGTTATGGCTTAACAATAATGTGTTTGTGTGACAAGTTGACAAGTGGTCAATTGTGCTGGCTAGAGTTAATGCCAACATAGAGTTATCAGAAAGGTGGGAGCCTCAATTGAGAAAATGCCCCCATAGGACCTGTCTGTAAGGGATCTTCTTAGTGATTGATGGGGGAAGACCCAGCTACCCCTGGGTGGGTAATCCTGAACTCCACAAGAAAGCAGACTGCGCGGCTGGGCAGTGGTGGCAAATATCTTTAATCCCAGCTCTTGGGAGGCAGAGGCAGGCAGATTTCTGAGTTCGAGGCCAGCCTGGTTTACAGAGTAAGGTTCAGGACAGCCAGGACTATAGAGAGAAACACTGTCTCAAACAAACAAACAAACAAACAAACAAAAATCAACAAAGAAAAGCAGGCTGCCTTGGTCATGGTGTTGCATTACTGCAATAGTATCCCTGTACTGCCACTCTGCAAACACCCCAGGTTCGGGACTATGGTACTGACAAGACCTGCACGCAAAGAAGGCTCTGTCCACGCTATCCATTCTTGTTTCTTTGAGGTGGGTCTTGCCGTCCCTCCCGGGTGTAAATGATCTTGCTTTGGCCTCTTGAGTACTTTGGACTATAGATGCATGCACCACCCTTACCACATGCTACTTTATTTTTACTGCCCATATGAGTTTGATAAGGGTCCAAATACTCATGAGAGTTCAAGTACTCCTGACCATACAGGAGAGGGCCAGGTACCAGGCTGAAGATGACCAGTGGAGGAACACGTTTCACTGAAAACCTCGTCAACAACGCATGTGCGCCAAGCCAAGACCAGGGAACAGCTGTCATGGCCCCTTAGCCAAAATTCTAGGATGAGCGCTGTTATGCCGTGGAAAGGAGGGCTTTTTCATACCAAACTATAAGTAACCTGTCCTGGGACAGATGATGACTGTGACCCTGATAACTACCAGCCCAGGCGTGGGTTGACCTACAGAAGGGGAGGTCACATGGGAGAAGAAACCATGTGTGCCAGGACAGGCTGCTGGGCTTCGGCACCAACCCAGCCACAGTGGAGATACTGCCAAGTTCTTCCTCGCTGATCCTTCACTTCCCGGCTACAGAGGGGGTGAAGGCAGACAGAGGAGGCTGGTGATGGGAGATGTTATTCTGTATATATGTTTCTCATACTGGTTAATAAAGCCCTGTGGCCAATGAGATAGCAAGATAGGCGGGGCTAGGAGACAAGGAGGAAGAGGAAGTGAGTAGGGAGGAGTCGAGATGTAGCCCAGGGAAGACGCAGGACGCCTGCCGCGCAGCTCCCCGATAAGACGACCACGTGGAAATACTTAGATAAGTAGAAATGGGTAAGGCAGAGCTAGTCCTTAAACAATAATGGTAATTGGCCAACAGGATTGTATCAAATATAGAGTCTCCTGCGTGTTATTGGGGGCCAGGACGCCAGACCAGCGGCGGGCGGGCTGGCGGAAACTTACATGCTACAGGCTGGGACACCTCTTTCGATGCTGTGACTAGTGTCTGGCCAACACCTGGCAGAGCACACCACCTGATGGTGGTTATGTCTCAGTGTCTCTGGTTCTAGCCTGCCCTCTCCTAGCCAGTACCAAGAAGGCACCTGAAGGATGAATGCAGAATTGGCTGAGGACTGAAAGATGCAGGAGACGATGGACGATGACAAGAGACAGCTGATGCCCAGGCCATGGCAAACAAGCATGAGCCAGCCTCTTGAGCCACAAATCTTGTTTTTATCTGGTCACACCCTCTGGCAGAAAACCCCCTCTGCTGATGCACTATTCGGCCCACTCTGGGTTGGAGAGCGGAGCTGCAAAATGCCTGTGGTTTGCTGGAAGATGCTGAAGCCTAACAAGAGACCATAATGACTGAACGGTAAACATTCCAGGAGGAAAAGCGGCCACTGAGCTGTGGAACAGAGGCGGGGGTGGGGGCGTGGGGCGTGGGGCCACAGAAAACTACCCAACAGTCGTCTAACAAGGAGCTAGTCAGGAGGGTCCTGTGGCCTCAGCTGAGTAACTATAAAGAAGGATGCTGGTAACCGGGTGGTGGTGATGCAGACCTTTAAATCCCAGCACTAGGGAGGCAGAGCAGGCAGATCTCTGTGAGTTCGAGGCCAGCCTGGTCTACAGAGTGAGTTCCAGGACAGGCTCCAAAGCTACAGAGAAACCCTGTCTCAAACAACAACAAAGGATGCTGGGTAAAGTGTCTTGGTACAGCATGGTCCCATGCAGATGCTGGCAGGGTCTCTATGATGCTGGTGGAAATGTCATTCTGTTGGGAACCCGGGGAGCCTGAGAGGGTGATTCTAGAGGAAATCTAGGTTGGGAGAGGGGGCTGCTTTGTCTTAGGAGCTGTTGACCATGGACACCTCGATGAGCAGCACTGACCCCTGTGCCTGCCTCCCCCCTCCCCTAGCCAAGGGGGCCAATCCAGCGGCTGTGGCTGGGAGCTGAGGGTCAGTGCATCCAGGGAAGCTGAAATATGGGCTGCAGGAGACAGGGTCTCCTGGGCTCTTTGAGAGCTGAGAGCTAATGGCTACAGGGCATGGCCTAGAGACTCCTTAACGCAGTGTTTCCAGCCTTCCCAGTGCTACGACCCTTTAACACAGCCCCTCCCACTGTGGTGGTCCCAACCGTGCAATTATTTTTCTTGCTACCTCTTCATACTTTAAATTTTGCTACTGTTATAAATTACAGTGTAAATATCTGTGCTTTCTGGTGGTCTTAGGTGACCCTGTGAAAGGGGGGTGACCCCCAGATTGAGCACCACTGCCTCCTTGGAGACTACCAGAAGGAACTGAAAAGCTGTTCTTGGGGTCCCTTGTTACTTCCTGAAGACAGAGACTACAAAGCCACTTCTGAATGCTTGCTGCAACCCCAGGTCCCTTTCTTAAACTTTCTGCCCCCTTTATATTTTGCTTTTATTGTTTTTAATTGTGTGTGGGTATGTACACACATGCACAAACACCCACAGAGGCCAGAGGCGTCAGACCCCCGGGCTGGAGTCACAGGTGGTTGTGAGCCACCTTATTGGAGTGCTGGGCTCTCCAAGAGCATACAGGCCCCTTCTGTGGCCCTTCCTTCCTTCTTTCCTTCTTTCCTTCCTTCCTTCCTTCCTTCCTTCCTTCCTTCCTTCCTTCCTTCCTTCCTTCCTTCCTTTTTTTTTTTTTTTTTTTTTTTTTTTTGAGATAGCATTTTTCTACGTAGCCCTAGCTACCTTAGAATCCACTCTATAGACTAGGCTGGCCTTCAACTCAGAGATCCACCTGTCTCTGCCTCCGGGGCTGAGATCAAAGGCCTGCGCCACCACCGCCCAGCTGTGGTATGGGCTCTAAACTGCTAATTTATCTCTCCAGCCCTCTGCCTCCCACTAAAAATGTATCTACGCATTTTCTATGGTGGGGTATGTATGCCATCCCAGGGGATAAAACCGTGGGACTGGCTCTCCCCTTCTACCTGTGTGTGGGTTCCAGGGCCTAAGCTCCATTGCAGGCTTGGCAGCAGGTGCCCGTGCCTGCTGAGCACCCCCCCCCCAAGTTTCCCTTTTGGAAGACAACTGTAAGTAAAGGGAAGGAGGTCCCTATTTCTGCAACACCTAGCTGATGGTCTGGAAATTCCACATGCCATCCTCCTGCCAAAAGGAGCCCACATCTGCCTAGAACACAAGCCATGGCCCCTGGCAAGGGACTCTGTCACACCATCAGCCCCTCTAGCCCGGCCTTTAAAATCAGGACAAGGCCCAGCACTGGGTGCAGTCAACCTCCCCAGTGGCTAGGAAGGTTCTGGGGCTGCATTCCAAGGGGCACTGTTGGCAGCATACTCTCCCTGCCCAGAGCTTCCTTGGAGTCTGGGCTTCCTGGACTGGATGCGGCCGGCCGCTGCCTTCCATCTAGAGAGGCTTGGCCTTGAGAGGGAAGGCTTTGAGAGCTCGCAGGTGAATGCCGGCCAGGTAGGGCCGCTTTCTAATCCTGGCTACTGTTTCCACTTCAGAAAACAGGTGTTGAGAAGGATTAAAAGCTTTGTCCAAAATCTCAATTACTTAGCTGTAGCTGGGATTAGAGCCGGGGCCACCTGTATCCGAAGCCTATTTCCTGCTGGGAGCACTCAACTGCCCGTGACTGTGCCTCGACAAAGGGGCATTCCCTCCACTGTCCCCCCATCCCCTCCTCAGACCTGGCTCCCTTAGGTCATGAGATTGGGCGGGTGGGATGGCCTTAGCCTGGCACAGACATTGTTTCTCTGGCCCTGTCATTTGGGCCCATGCCCGCATGCCTGTGTGGTCTTTCTCAGCTGACAAGCCAGATGGTACCCGGTGGTGGGCAGAGTTCCAGGAATCTGATGCCAGAGCTACAACCTTTGTGGTTTGGGGGGGAAGATAAATATTGTGGAAAACCCACATTCGAGTAATGACTATAAGCCACCCAGGTTTATAATGGATGGTTGTCTCCTCAAGAGTGAGATGGAGGGAGGTGGGTCTCAGCAACACCAGGCCCAGGTGAGCGGTCACGTGGGGAGGGGGCGGGGGATAGGGTATATGCATGCGTGCCTGCATGTACACAAACGGGCATGCATATACATGCACAATGGGCTGAGGCAGTGGGGAGCTAAGAGCTAGCTATGCCTGGAGATACAGAAGTGATTTTGGAGGCAGCCATGCTCTGGTGATTCCCCGTGGGCAGGTCAGCTGCAAAGAGGGACCGGCAGGGGGGCAGAAGCCCTGAGCCAGGGCCTGCCAGGGCTTTTCATTGTTCCCCTTCAACTTAGTCCCCAGAGGAGCCCTAGCCCCTTCACTCAACCCAGAGCTCACCTGAGAAGAGACTCAGTGAGAGGCTGCCTACACTGGATTGGCCTGTGGGCGTGCCTGCCAAGGGCTGTCTTGATTGCGTCTCTGTGCAAAGGCCTGTCCCACCGTGGGCAGCCCTGTGCCCTAGGCAGGGGACCTGGAGTGAGTAAGTGAAGGCGAGCCAGATACTCACAGGCTTGCATGCATTCATCCTCTCTCTGCTCTCGACTGAGGATGTGACCAGCTACTTCAAACTCCTGCCTTGACTTCCCTGCAGTGACGGACTTGGATCTGGAATTGTAAATTGAATACACCCTTTCTGCCCTAAGTTGCTTTTTAAAGGTTTCTGAGATGGGGGTCTCTATACATAGATAACGGTGGCTGTCCTGAACTCACTATGTAGACCAGGCTGGCTTCACAGAGATCCTCCTGCCTCTGCCTCTCAGATGCTGGGATTTAAGGTGTTTTATCACAGGAACAGAACTAAAACTAAGGAGGATGGGTTTGGTGAAGGGTGGTAGGGATTTGGCAGCTCAGGCAGAGAGCAATGTGCCTGCCTTCTGGCTCTCTGGGGCCTTGGTGACAGATACAAAGCCCAGAATGTCTTGAGCATAGCAGACTTGGTTACTGGCCCTCGCTCTAACGACTAAGTCCCCAGCTCAGATTTGTTTGTCTTGGATGTCAAGGAAAGGCAAACAGGATTGCCACATTGCAATCACACGAGAAAGCTGTGGGCTGGGGAACCAGCAGAGGGCTGTGCTCAAGGTCACCTTGGTCCTGACAGGTCCTAAGAGCCAAAGACGCCAAAGCAAAGGCGGGCTGTGCCGTGAGTGACGAGGGCATGGGGACCCTGTGGGCCATCCATCTAGTTCCTAGCTCCCTTGGGGAAAAGCCCACACACTACACTCCAGCTACCTATTCAGTCAGGAGGAACCTGCTTGGGTACAACTGGTGGTGGGCCATGCAGGCACATGGCTGTTCCAATCCCCCTGGTCTGCTGGAATCCCAGCGCTCTTGGGCCAGGAACCACAGGAGGCAGACCTAACCTATCCCACCGGTGGCTGTCTGGGGCTGACCTAAGCTCCACAGGGGTGTCAGGCGACCACCTGAGAGGCTCTCAGCACCCCCCCCCAGTTATGCCTCTTCTGGGGAAGAGCCTGGCGGGGGTGGGGGGTAGGGGGTGGAGCTCCATGCTGGAGGGAGGAGGGAAGTCAGGGGAAGTCAGGTGCTCAGAGTTTGAGCCCTGCAGAGAGGAACACACAGACCAAGTTAGACCCACCTATTTTCCCTGCTGATCTCTGACCTCAAGACAGGCCGGGAACTGAGTAACCTTGGAGGCAGGGAAGAAGGGAGACAGCATATCAAGCTGCCTGCTGAATGAGCTGCTGAACTGGTATGAGTTATCACGCTGGCTGGCAGCCCCAACGTCCTCCCCAGCTGCTGGTCAGTGGGAGGTGCCCTCCACGCAGAGCTGGCAAGCTGTGGGACCTGCAGCCCCCAAGCAGCGAGTCTGAAGGAAGCTCAGGGGACCATCTGGTAGGGATGTGCTCATGCCTGCTGCTCTCAGGTAACATAGCATCCTTCCGCAGGCTTTTCCCTGTGGGTGCTGAGAGCCTGTGCAGTCAGACACTACTCTCTGTGGGCGTGGGAGCATCGACAGCCACACTTCAGGGCAGGCTGGGGACCTGTGCATGGTCTGGCCAACCTGCATTCTCTGGAAGACCCTGACCACCACCCCTTCCATGACAGTACTTGGGAAGTAGGTCTGTGAAGACCACAACAACCTCTCCTGGGACAAGGGGAACTTTGTGCTGGTAAGGGTACCAACGTGAAAGACAGATTCCCAGGCTTCCCCCATGAGCCCCAGGCAGCTGCTAGGTCAGTCTCACAACTAGGCTTAGGCCTTTTGTAAGCCAGGCAAGTGCTCTGCTCCTGAGCTGTGTTTCTAGCTTGGCGTCCTCAGCCCACACTAGTAAAAAAATTGTGTGTGTTCATGTGCATATGTGTGTGTGTGTGCATGTGTGTGCCCATGTGCATGTGTGTGTATATGTGTGTGTACTTGTGTATGCATGTGTGCCCATGTGCATGTGTGTGTATGTGTGTGTGTATTTGTGTGTGCACGCCTGTGTGTGTGTGTGTGTGTATGTGTGTGTGTGCACACCTTGTGTGTGTATTTGTGTGTGTGTATTTGTGTGCGTGTGTGTGTGTATGTGTGCGCGCGTGTGCATGTGGAGGTCAGGGGACAACTCTGGAGTCAGTGCTCTCTCCCACCTTTATGTGAATTACTCAGGTCACCAGACTTTCACGGCAGACACCTCTATTGACTGAGCCATCTTGCATCCCATCCCACCCGCCCCATATTTTTGACAAAGGGCATCTTGGTCAGTGGCCCAGGAACCAGACACTGAGAAGCACTGCTGATGTCCTCCTTCCTGGCCTGGGGAAGTGTCTCAGAGGGTGCAGCTGCTGCAGCTGGAGTTGGGGGAAACAGCTTCTCCAGGATTGGGGGGGGGCGCTACCTGCCTATCCCAAGGTGCACTGGTCCCATCAAGGCTTCTGGGAACCACTTCTCTGATCTGTGCTGAGAAAGCTATTGCTGCAGGCTGGCTGAAACACCCTGGGTGGCTTGTGACCCTGCCTTCGGGATCCACACTCCCACAGTATCCGCTTAGCAACACCCCAGGCAGCACTTCCCCTGAGCTCCAAGGCTTATTAAGATGTGCCCCACCTTCTCCGCTCATCCACAGACTTCCCGAGCTCATGATCATTAATCATGCAGCATCGTTAATATGCACCTAATTGTTTAGCTCTGCATCAAGTCCTTCATACTGCTTCCGGCTGCCTGTAAACCCTGGGGGGGGGTCGGTTCCATGGCTCCTTTCCCTCTGCAGGGCCAGGGGACACTGGAGAATGCTCACATCACACAGCTCTTGCGTGCACACCTGGATTGCTTTGCTGCCAGTGTGCAGGGCCACTGCTGGCACACAGCTATGTGATGAAACGCGCTTATAGAGCGAATGCTTCATTTCATTAAACAATCGTTGCTGCCCCCACGGCCACTGTGCTGCAGGGTTTTATGTCAACTTGACACACGCTGGAGTCATCCATTGAGGAGGGAGCCGCAATTGAGAAAAACGCTTCCATAAGATCGGGCTGTAGGCAAGCCTGTAGGGCATTTTCTTAATTAGTGAATGATCCATCTCGTTATGAATGGTGCCATCCCTGGGCTGGTGGTCCCGGGTTCTAAGAGAAAGCAGGCTGAGCAAGCCTTAGGGAACAAGCCAGTAAGCAGCATCCCTCCGTGGCTTCTGCATCAGCTCCTGTCTCAAGGTCCCTGCCTTGACTTCCCTCAATGCACTCTGCGATTCGGGTATGTAAGCCAAAGCAATCCTAGCTCGCCAAGCTGCTTTTAGTTATGGTGTGTCATCACAGCCATAGTGACCCTCATTAAGACAGCAGATATTTAGAAGGGTTCTGCTTACAACATGCATCCCATACCAGAGAGTGAGCATTGCTCAGACGGAGAGTCCTGCCCCCCCCCACCCCAAAAGGGCCAGCAAGTGTCATGGCCTGGACCTGGAGATCAGCAGTCCACTAAATATTTAATCCTGGTTAGTAGGATTTGTGAGCTGGTTGTTGTCTTTTCTGAATCTTTTTTTTTTTCTTTTTTCTCCCTATGAAATAAAGATGTGGGGAGGGGTAAGAGTTAGGGACCCACCTGAAGTCAACAATCAGGACATTTCCTTACAGAATGTAAGGTGGGTTTCAGGGCACATGCTATAAACCAACACTTGGGAGGTGGAGGCAAGAAGATCATGTGTTTGAAGCTAACCTGGGCTACACAGTGAATTGAAAGCCAGCCTGGGCTACAAACAAGACCTTCTCAAACAACTCACCCAGGCTGGAGCCTTCGCTCAGTGGCTGAGTGTGTTTGCTCTGGCAGAGGGTCTGAGCTGGGATCCCAGCACCCACACTGGGTGGCTTATAACTAAGTGCCTGTGACTCCAGCTCCAGGTGTCCAGTGACACCTTCTGACATGAATCCACAGCAACTACACTCACACGTGCAAAACCCACCCCAGACATACACATAGTTAAAATAAATTAAAACAACAACATCAGAAAAACCACCCCAAGCCTAAACCAACCAACCAGGCATTTTTAGCTCTGTGCCCAGCCATGGGCGTTCTGGAAGCAGAGGGCATACTGAACAGGCGTGGCCTGGACTGCTGACTCATGGCAGCTTGCCCAGGACCCAGCTCCTATAGTATGGCCGGAACACATTACATCACGCATTACAGACACAGAGGCGAGGATCAGCCTGGTGGCTGGGGAAGGGTGACACACAAAGTTTTTATGCTCCCTCCAACCCCCCAACTGTGCTGCTCGCAAACCGGGGGGGCTCACGTGTACAGCTTGGGGTACTGTGATCAGTATGCACACAAACAGTCCTGAGTAAGCGCAGGGCAGAAGGGTCCTCCGCAGGGATGAGCACACCCCACGGAGACCTACTTGGAAGCTCCCCAACCAAACAGGCGGTGGTGTGGGTGTGGGTATGGGAGTGTGTCATGGCTCTGGGATGCCCTTCTAGCCCAGGGTCCATGCGTGGGGCTGGGTGGAGATATCCCTGGAACTACTCTTTGGTGGGCTGTTTACGGAGCCACCCCAATCTGGCATCTGCGACCTGGGCCAGGCTTTGAACTTCTGTGCCCATGTGCACAAATACCCAGTGCCTTTCTGTATACAAGAGACGGGTCCTGAAGCTCCACTTCAAGAGCTCCGTTTTCATAGGACAACGCTGTAAGTACACCAGGGACTGTGTGTGACATGTCCTCCGGAGTGGGGGACAACTGGAACAGTGACTTGCCACATAAGGGGAATACTGGGGGCAGGGGCAAGGTATCAGTCCGCCTGCCTCCACCAGCTTTCCTGAACTCGGGACTAGGGAAGAAAGGGCCAGCCGCTAGCTAGGTGAACTGGCTCACTTTGGGGACATGCTGTCTGCAAAGCTGTACTAGTTTCTAGACAAAGGAGCCAGATTTGGGGCATGAGACACCCTGACAGGGCTGGAGAGGCACTTAGCGTACCAGGGCGGCAGGGGTCTGGGTGGCCCTTTCACCCTGACTGGCATGAGGGGCAGGGTGAGCGAGCAGCTCAGGCCCGGGCTCTCCACTGAGGTGACATGGGGACCATACAGTGTCCTCTAAGCTGCTGCATCAGGTAATGGCCGTGGCAGCAAGACACGGGGCATGACGGATGGTGGGCTTGATGCCCGCTGACGGGACCCGTGTCCCTGAGAGTGCCATTAAAAACAAAAACACTTTCCCACTGAGAAGAGGAGGGAGCTCAGGCCCAACACCCAGAGGGCCCAGTGGGGGAGGGGGATGGAAGCTGTCGTAGTGTGGTTCAGGGAGGTGACACCGGTGTCCCCAGGAGAGAGAGGGTGGGCCTGTGGCAGTGAACAAACGGGAACAGAAAGGTCTGGAGGCCTGAGGGACCACAGCGGAGTGACAATGTCATGGTAGGGTCCATGGGACCTCTAGACAGGGGTTGACAAAACAAGCCAGTGCTGGAGCAAGTGACAGGTTGTCTGAATGTCACTTAGAGAGGGGGTGGGAGAGAGAGAGCATAAACACGCAGGCGCACACTCACACACACACACTTTCTCTCTCACACACACTCTCTCTCACACACACACACACACTCACACACACACTCTCTCTCACACACACACTCTCACACACACACATTCTCTCTCTCACACACACATTCTCACACACACATTCTCTCTCTCTCTCTCACACACACACATTCTCTCTCTCTCTCTCTCTCTCTCTCTCTCTCTCTCTCAACACACACACACACACACACACACACACACACAGCCACTCCTGTATGAGATGCAAAGATAGCTCTCTGGGAAAGAAAACCACAGGCCTGTTCCTGTGTTATTGATTCCCTTGTAAAGGAAAGAGACAAGCTAATCCTTCCACGGCTGTCATTCCAACCTGAGCTTGGTCCCCGCCAGATGCTGGGATTCACTCCACATTAGGCAGGGAGAGCAGGCATCTGAGTTTCCAGGGAGCAGGGAAGAAATTCACCCTTCCCCGAGCCCCTAACTCCCAGGATGAAAGCAGAGGGTTCGGCATTGTGTGGGGACAAACTGGGCCTGGGGCCACACCCTCTGAGTTACAGGACTGGGTTTGGTCAAGATGGCTCTGCTTGCACCTTTCAGGAGGGAGACCTGGCAGGTGAGCAACAAGAGAAACCCAAGTATGCCGGGTCCAGACTGAAGGAGAAGATGCTGCCTAAAGGCACGCTGGGAGGGGGAGGAGAGGAGACCGGCGCCCCGCAGCCTATAAGCACTGCCCCTGCTACCTCAGGCACCGGGAATCGCCCCTTCCCCCCACTGGCTCTGGTTTGATGCTGGGGTGAGTGGGAGTTTGATGTCAAAGTGTGACAGGATGAAGGGTGACACCCCTCACCAGGTTGCCAGATTTTCTGGCCATTGGGTTTTTAACCCTTTGGGATCTTCCACAGATGGCCTCATCAGAGCTCTTACCCAGTCATCCCAAGAGAGGACCCCTCCCTTTCCTGTCTCCCGTGTTTCCATCCAGGGCCTGCACAGCATACGGGGGTGGGAGGATGGGGTAGTGGGGCGCAGCACCCACCCATCTGCAGTTTTGCTTGGCCTGAGCGTGTGACAGCCTGGAGGCTCAGCTCGGTGACCCGGAGAGCAGCCGAGTCCTGTGACATTGCTGCTGCTGTTCCCAAGACTTCTGCTTCTTGTTAATGTCCCTTTCTCACTGGTCCTGAAGGCCTCTAGGCCACCTCCTGCCCCAGAATGGGTAAGGATGAATATTCAAGGGATGGTGGTGGTGACCCACTTATTAGCAGATGCCAGACAGCCCCAGGGCACAATGGCTGATGTTGGAAGTACAAAGCAACTTCGGCAGCAGAAGGGAATGTCCTTGGGAAGAGGCTCACTTCCAACCTTACTTGAGGTATTAGGAAAAGTCCGCTTTGCTCCCCGGGAAAGTGGCAGCAAGTGAGAGAACACCTCAAAATCAATGGGGGGGGCAGACCAGTGCAGCCCAGCTCCTGGCAGAGGTCGTGCTGTGGGGCTGGCAAGCTGGCATTCCCGGAGCTGTGCGGCACAGCCAGGGCCACCCTGCAAACCGAGCACTCTGCACTGATCTGTAAGGGGACCGAGGGTGGCCTGCTGGGCCAGGATGTCGGCCTCAGTCTGGGGAGCCTGAGGAAGCCACTCTTTGGGATGACAGCATGAACTTGATGGTGTGACTGACTGGGAGGCCCAGGCCAGACCCTCAGAAGCCACTGCTAACACTCCATGCCTGTCAGGTGGCGGATCACTCCCAGCACTGGGGAGGTGGAGGCAGGAGGCGTTAGGACCAGGTTTGGTAACTGGTGAGTTCAAAGACAGCTGATACCCTAGCGACAAAACAAAACACTGCCCTGAGCTCCAACAGCAAAGCAGCCTCACCAAGGCAAGGAGAGCAGAGCTGAGACTCGGAACCTGGCTGCGGGTCTCACACCCTCATGAAGAGGACAGTGTCCTTGCCTGTGTGCCTTCAACAGTCTAGGAGGAAGCATCTGGGCTAAAAGAGGAATAAGTGGTACTGTTTTAAATGTCACAGACAGTCAAAGGGCGATGCTACAGCATGGAGCAATCAGAAGGAGAGGCTCAGAGGACCCCTAATGTAACCTGGCAGGGCGACCTGCTCTTCTGGGAAGAAGCTGAGCTCCTGCCTCCTCCAGGGATGTGTCTGGAGGGAGGATACAGGGGACCTGCATTTGTGAATCGGCTACATCTCTCCTCCCGGTCAACTGCACCAGAGGTGGATCTCACAACTTCTGCTGAGAGCGAACTGGGGTCACCTTGTCCTGTCCCAAGCCCCCCCCCCATGGCCAGTTTGTGGCTGGGTCTCCAGCAGGCTAAGCTCCGCTCTGCCATCTGCGTCCTGAGTCTGTTGGGCCGGTGCCTGTTGATGCCCGTGACCCTGCAGCATCTGCCCACCTGCAGTGGCGGATGCTGCCAGGTTTTGGCTCTCTCCCCTGCTGACCTGTGATGGCCTGTGGGAGGAGGGCTGGTGCCGGATGAACCAGGGCATGGGGCAGAACGGCAGGCTGGAGGTGCTGCAGGAGCCGGAGTACGGTGGCCCTGGAACAGGATTTGGTCACATGCAATCCCATTGCTCCCCTGGGACCCTGGCTGCTCGGCACTGTGGCACAGAATCAGAGCCGCACGTTCTTCTTTTCTTAGGTGTGTACAGTGCATGCATGTGAGGGTGTACCCACTTGTATGTGAGCATGCGAAAGCCAGTGACATGCTCCTGCATCAGTCACATGTCTCGGGCATTGACCTCCACCTTATTTTTTGAGGCAGGGTTTCTTGCTGGATTTGGAGTTCACCGTTTTGGATCCTGGCCCGGCGCTGGGGGTAGATGCGCACGCACGCACGCACGCACGCACGCCTCTGAGACTGGTTTTCACACTGGCACTAGACGTCTTCACTCAGGTCCTCTCTCTCTGTACCCACTGAACCGTATTCTCAACCTGGCCACTCATTCCTTCTAGTTCTGGGGCCGTGACTCTAGCCCCTCCCAGAGCCAGCGCTAGGACAGTGCAGGGGCAAGGTTTCCTGCTTTTAGAGTCAGGACACCTGAGGCTTGCCTTTCAGAGGAGCAGAGGAAGGGGCTGAGGCCCCAGGCAGCTGAAGTAGATCCTGTTAACCCTTGCAGGTCCGAATGACAGTGCCCAGGTTGCTGCTGTGGTGGCATGTTAAGACACCTGAGAGTGCACCTGAAGCAGCAGGTGACACAGGGGACCCCCCAGCACCCATTCCAAGGATAACACAGGGTGCAAAGGGAGGAACTGGCTTATCAGCTGCACTGGGAATCATGGGAAATGGCTGGACACCGGGAAGGGAGGAGGAATTTTCCATCTCTTAAGGGAAGGGCTTTGGGAGGCAACCGGTGGCTGCTGAAGGAGAAAGCTCCCTTCTTGATGTCATCAGATGCTACCCACGGGGCCAGCCTCAGAGGTAGTTAATATCCCACCTATTCTCATTCTCTGTGCGCCTCTCAGGGGCTTTCCTGAGCTGCTTTCCAGAGGACTGTCTGCAAATTAAGCCACAATATAAAAGCCTGTTTCTTTATCCCACAGAACGTACTGTTCCAGAATAGCAATGAAGACAGTTATTACATAGTCCTTTAAAGGCACAGGCCATGGAGGGCAGCATCTGCCTGAGACGGCTCCTGTGTGGGGTGGGAGGTGCTTCAGTCGGTTCCCACGGCTTGCTACCCTGGTAACAACTTGGGTGGACTGGACCCCAATGAGCCGCAAGATCAGACCAGCTGGTGTTGAGAGGCATGCTGGAGCCTTGAGAAGGGATGGACCGCCTGACCTTACATGACGAGGGGCCAGGTTAGAGGATGTCCGCCCTACTTCTAAGATCCAAAAACGCTACTTGCAAGGGTCTAGTGCTCCTTAGCGGGAGGGAAAGATGCTCTGATCATCTGCCAGGAGACTCAGGCCCCAGGAAAGATGCCAATATCTTTGTTATCTACCGATACAATCCCTGCACTCGTGTCGGGAGGCTGTGTTGCTTTCCTGGACCACAGACCTTGGGAACAGCACGCATAGCTGCAAGGCAACTTCCAAGATGATGCCCCAACAGTCAGCCCTCTGAACTGGGTAGAAGAATGCAGGCAAGTGAAGGTTCTGCACAGACCAGGGCTCAGGCACTGACAGTGCCTGCTACCCAGAGAGAAGGCTGCCAGGGCGGGGCGGGGGGAACAGACAGACAGATAGACGTCTTCCCCTTCCTACTCTGAAGGCTTGGCCTCTCGGGCTGGAGTGTTCGCCCATGAGTTATAAGTGCAATATCTGGGAGATGCAGGCAGTAATTGAAGCCCGTCTGCTTTCCAGAGGGTTCCTTCTGCTCTGTCAGTCACTGAAGTCATTGAGACTCAGGGAGGGGGCTTCTATCATGTGGAAGGCTTTCAGAAAAGACCGAAGGAACAAATTAACACGGCCATAACAATTCTTCTGAATAATTCACCAAGCAAGCGGCAGCAGCCATACTCCCTGTGCTCAGCACCACTGCGCTACAAGGTGGAGGGATGTGAGGCAGAGCCGGCACACTGGTGGGGACCCACCAGAACGGCTCAGCTGCCGTGACTCCTCCCTGGAGCACCCAACCACCTTCCTCATTCTCCTCCTGCTCCCTACACCTGGAGAGGAGCCAATCCAGAGGGGCCTCAGTCATGCCATATTGAGATGCTAAGAGGCTAAGGAAACTTCAGCTGAACCTCTACCGCCTTGGCGCCTGGCTGCCTGGTGGGTTCCTGTGCCCACTCCCAGGGCTGCAGGGCTGGACCCGGGCACCAGATGATTCAACTTGCTATCAAATAGCTGCCGGACTTTCAATAGGAGGATCAAGAATGCAATTCTACCACCGCACAAAGTCCTATTGAGGGCTGCGTGCCCCAGAGAAACAGACCATGGAGCGACAGCTACAGAAACAGAGGAGACACATCTCCTGAACCCAAGCCTGCAGGGTCCTTCAGGAGCCTACTTGGCTGGAAAGATGAAACCCATTCAGTAGTCCTTGGGATTACTAAGTCCAGAGCCCAGCAACACAGCTGACAGGGTCCACGGAGCCCTGAGCTGGAATAGGGATGACCCAAGTCAGCAGGCTACTGACAGAGAGACCCTGCCCCCTTCTCATCCCTTCTCATCCAGTAAAGCTGCTAGCTAGGGTCGGGACTGAGTGGCATCCAGCACACCTGACCATGCCCCAGGCTGAGAAGAACCAGGTGGGGGCAGGAAGGACTAAGAGAGGCTGTAAAAGCTGGCGGGAGACACGCCTGAGCCTGCCTCTGAAGCAGGCAGAGACAAATGGCCTCTGGTGCCTTGTCGTCCTATTATCTGAGGCCTGTGTGGAGTATCAGTCAGCCCCACCCCCACCGTGCCACAGCACAAAGCAATCAAGAGTGAGGCAATTCATCCTCTTCCCTCATCCATGGAGAGGCTAACTGTGGTCAGGGTCACCTAGATGATGAACAGGTCTTGTCTATCCTGGTCACAAGACCCAGGACCTGCTTGTGTGCCCCTGCCCTAGCTGGCCTGGAGTGAGGCCAGGATCCAGAAAGTTTCTGGAACACAGCTATCTGTTGGCTTGGACCCGGAGAACCATTGCAAGCCACATTTGACCCTGGGCTAAGACCTCACTCCGAGCCAGAGTGTGGCAGTGTGCAAGACTCAGTCCTCTCTGGAGAAAGGTCTGGCACAGACAAGAAAGGTGGTTCGAACACTTTCTGCCACTCATGCTGGCCTGGCGTGCTTCAGGTCGGGAGAGGACACTCACCAGATAGATCCGGTAGGCATCCACCCGGCGCAGGGACCCCCAGCACAGGTCAGTGTCGTTGTATTTGGCGTCTGTGTCCACACCACAGGAGTCGTTCCCAGACACACTGCTGAAGAGAGCAATGGGCACAATGGGCAAATGAGGCTCAGCACAGGCCCCGCTTGACTGGGAGAGGCCTCGGGCCTACACTCCCACTCTCCATCAACTACGTCTGGGACAAGCCGCACCTGCTCACGCAGCACCATGACTCAGAGGAACAGGAAAGGGGACAGCATGGCACAGAGCATGCCTGGTGAGGGCAGAGGGTACAGCTGGCCCCTTGCATGCGGAGAAGGAAGGACCTCAGCTGTGCTGTGCTGTGCCGTAGGCTGCGGGGGTTTAGGACTGTGCGGGGGGTTTAGGACGGAAGCCCCTGCGTCCTGCTAGTGGAGGATGCCCGAGGGTCCGCAACCAGTGTGGACGAGGAGGGGCTACTCACCAGGTCACCTGCATGAGGGAGAAGGGCACAGCTGCAGCGTAGATGGCGAGGTCTCCGTACAGGTAAACGATGATGCAGAAATAGAACAAGTTGACCCCCACTGAAAGCAACAGAGCCACAGGTCAGGGGGCCAGAGGCGGACGCGGCTGCGCGCCTTTTTGATGGCTGAGTCTTTGCCGCTTCCGCTGCTCTCGGATCTTCAGGCCATTTGCCTTCTACAAAAGGTGGGGGGAAATGACCCCAAACTCCTGTTTCCTATTCTAGCTGGCTGCTCTGAGCGGCTGGCGGGAGATGCATCAGCTTGGGGCCGGTGCCTGAGAGAGCTCAGCAAGGCCCCGAGATCAGAGAGCGGGATCAAATCTACACTGGTAGGGCGAGAGAGATGGCTGGGTGGGTAAGGGCGCTTTGCTTGCCGCCACCACGCCCAAGGGGCTGAGTTTGATCCCTGAAGTCTACATGGTGGAAGGGTAGGACCAATCTCAGCAGGTTGTCCCATGTCCCCCACACATGCCCCCTCAAACAAAAAAAAAACACAAAACATAAGGAAGGAAATGGACTTGTTTCAAAGATCCAGGCTGATGCTTAGGCCCTGACTGCTGGGCTGACACCTAAGGGTCACGATCCAAAACTTGCATTTAGACGAAGTGTTCGAATTCCTGATGTCACCAGTCCTAAGTGCCTGGCTTCTCTGAGGACAGCTGTCACTCCCTTACCTGACCCCGATATGGCTTGAGGCCCCCAGGGCTGTCTGACCCACTGCAGCCTGTGCTTCCTCTCCAATGCCTACAGTCCCTGTGAGAAGGCATCACCGCCTCCCCACCCCTGTACCGCCACCCACCATCAGCTGCAGCTGTGGTTGTTTATGAACTGCCATCAGCCCTCCATGATCGATAAAATTTCATTACTAGACACAAAGTCAGGGATCAATGAACTTCCCGAGAGGACCCTAATGTCTGGGCCTGGCACTGCTAATTACAAGAAACGAATATGGAATTCTGGGAAGCCTTTTGTGGAGGGTGCAGGTCTGCCAAAGGTGACAAGAACAACCCCGTCACCTAACAGGGGTGGGTCTGCAGCCGCCTCTCACAGAGGACACGTGTCAATGTCTAAGGAGCTTTCACGGTCACATCCAAGACACCAGAAATGCTGCCTCATCCTACTACAGTGTTCAAGACAGGCTGCCACGACAAAGGGCTACCAGCCCAATGTCACCAGTGCTGGGCCTGAGGAGTCCTGCAGGAGGGACTGGAGAGGCTCTTCAACAGCGGGAGCTGCTCCCACACAAATGTGCTACTTTATGGGGGATGTGGGCAAACAAGAGAAAACAAACCACTATTATGGGAATCTTACAGAAACCAGGGCAGGGGCATGGGGGGAGGGGGAGGGGAGCCTAGATGAACAGGTGGGTTCCAGGTCCACAGGGTTAGTGGGAGACTCTGTCTAAAATCCGAGGATGGGAGAGAGGGAGGGAGGGAGGGAAGAAAGGAAGGAGGAAGAGAGGGAGGGAGGGGGAGAGGGAGGCGGAGAGGGAGGGAGGGAGACCCCGATGTCAGCCTCTGGCCTCTCCAGCTATGCACACATGTGCATGCACACTCAATGTACACACACACAGACAGACATGTGCACTGCATAGAATGTATTGACGAGCAAGGCAGCTGTTTTTCAAGCTCGGATTTGGAGGAGGCCTCTGAGTGGCTGCCAGGAGAGGACACTTGTGCACTGTCCCTCAGGAGATGGTGGGTGACAGAAATGGAGCAGAGGAAAGGCCCAAGAGTAGGCCTGAACACAGCCAAGCTGGCTTTGAAGAACTGTGGAAATCCTCGCCAGGCTGGCCCACAGAGGTCGCTGGAGCCGGCCTCAGCCAGCCTGCGCCATGATCACCTTTCCCGGGTCAGCCTGCACCTCTGCTAACAAACCCAGTGCTTGCTATTAGTCCCGAGTCAAGGAGATCCCCATTTCTGCAACTGCAATCCTCCCCTCTCTCTACAGCACACTCAGGACCAGAAAGAACTGGCAGAGATACTCCACTGGGCAAAGGAAAAAAAAAAATCTTTTAAGTGTAGAGGCTGTGCTCCGTGCCCAAGGAAGTAGGGACAGCATAGTTTTGGGCACTAAGTATTAAACTCTGTAAACAGCCCATTTTCATAAATAAATAAATAAAATAAGTAAAAATGAAAAAATAGGATTTACCATAGAGGCAGAAAAGGCCACTGGCAGATACTGGAGTCGGGTGGACACCTGCAGTTGTAGCAAATGCCAGCTAGGAACAGGCAGGGATCACTGGGCAATTCCGGTGCGGGCTCCTAGCGCCCTCTGCTGGCTGGCAGGGGACAGGTGGCTTCTGTCTCTGGAAAGTGACCTAGGTAGGACCTGTGCTAGTTGGATGCATGGCCCTTATTCTTCAGGTCAGTGGACAGTGAGGAACCCCAGGAAGATAATGGGGAGCAGGTCAGACCTTGCAGCGAGGCGGCTCCCCTGATGCTCAGCTCACACCCACCTGCCCTATCCTTCAACACGGAATCCCCACTACAAAGGTCCCACACACCACCCCAGAATGACTGTTACCTTTATTGAAGAACATGGAAGCCATCTGTCCCATTTCCACCCGGTCTGTGATTTCAAAAAGGTTGGCTGATGATCGTCTCTCTGTGGGGCCAGAACAGAGAGGGACCTGGTTGTTTACGGGAAGAGGCCCGGGGGGCTGCGTTGAACTCTGGGCATCCTCTAGAACAAGTCAATCTCCAAGCTTCTCCAACTCTTGAAGCTTTTTCTGCCCTCATTGCTGGGTCCCCATGCACACCAGTTAGACGCTGCATCCCAGCACCAAATCTAAGAGTCAGGTAAGCTCCTACGGGGACAGCGGGCCGCTAACCCTGACCAGCACAGGGTTGACACAGGGAGGTGAGGGTGTGTTGTTGGGTGGGAGTGGGGTGTGTGTGAGAGGGGGAAGCCAGAGAAGCACATGCACGCAGGCAGACCCTGACTGCTTCAGTAAGAGAAGGGCGGGAAACAGACACAGCTCAGGTAATTGCCAAGTTACACAGACAAGGAAGGCAGAGCCAGGGGAGGCCAGGCTTATGCTCGGCATCTGTACCCCCTGGGCCTTCTAAACTGACACTGCAGAGGATGTCTGCGCGGAAACTCCCCAGGAGCCTCTCCACAGAGAGTCCTGCTGACAGGGGGAAGGGTGGAGTTTGCCGCGCAGCCCAGGACTTACGCACAGACAGGATGGGCCGCTTCTCTGCCCGCTCATAGTTGTCTTGGGTGAGGATGTCACTATCTGAGGCTGTGGAGGAGTCTTCATCTTCCTCTTCCTGGGAGACAGTAGAAAGGAGAAGAGGAAGAGAGATGAGTGCACGGTGCTAGAAATACCAGCCAACAGTGGCCCTCCAGTGCATTCTCTCCAGGTCCCTTGGGGACTGTGTCACGTCAACAGGTAGAGACAGCAGAGTTGCTGGGACAAAGGTCCGAATGACTGAGTCCCTCCAGGCGGCTGTGTGGGGACAGGGCTACAGTGCTAAGACAGCAGCCACTGTGTGTGTCCCTTGGGCTTTTCCGTGGCTACTTCGCTGTGGCCCTGGAACGTGGGGCAGGGCTGCTGGAGAGAGGGCTGCCGACCCACTGCCTTGGGCGCAGCAGATGCCCTGGGGACGAGGGCAATGCACACACCTTGTGGGTCTCCATTCTCTTCCAGCGGAGCTGGGCGTTGGCTGCAGCCATGGCCTCCATCACAAAGGTGGTTGTCACAAAGCTGAGGGTGATGCCACATGTTAATGATGTGGAAAGTACAACCTGACCCAAGCAACAAACCCATAGCATTCTCTCCTCTGAGAGCTGCTCCCCACAGAAATTCTGGGATGGTGCTCCTTGGTCAGACCCCACAGTTTTGGGCCAGTGAGATGGCTCACTGGGCACAGGTGCTTGCTGCCAAGCTTGACAACCTAGGTTGACCACAGGGACCCACCCGATGGAAGGAGAAAACCCCTTCCTACAGGGACATGCGCGCTCTCACACACACACACACACACACACACACACACACACACACACACACACACACACACGTAAAAGGAGGTTAAAGTGTTGCTGCGCACAGCAAATGCTTTGCTTCCCTTAAAGTCACCTCCCACACCAGAATCTAGCTCCAATGCACAGGAGAGAGGGGACCAAAGAAGCTGGTGGCAGGCGTGCTGGACGGTTTTATGTCAACTTGACACAAGCTGGAGTTAACCGAAAGGGGGGACCCTCGACTGAGAAAGTGCCTGCGTAAGATTTGGCATAGTGCACTTTCTTTCTCAAAATAGTTTATTTTTATTTCATGTACATTGGTGTTTTGCCTGCATGTGTGTCTGTGAGGGTGCATCAGCCCCTGCCTCCCGGTTCCTGCCCTGCTTGAGTTGCTGTCCTGACTTCCCTCAGTGATGAACTGTGATGTGGAAGTGTAAACCCTTTCCCCGAAACTTGCTTTGATCGTAGTGTTTCATCACAGCAATAGTAGCCCCAAGCTGGGGTTGTGGGTGATGCAGCACTGCTACCCAGAAAGGGCCTGCTGGGGCCGACGCTAAGTGGCGCTCGCTCTGAGGAGGCGGGCTGACTCACAGGGGGCCTCTTAGAGCTTCTGGAAGGACGCCAGGCAACTTTCACTTCTTTTGAGAACACAGACCAGTGGCCAACTTTCTGCTAGGCATTAATGTGAGGGCCATGGGATGGGATGGACGGCTGGAGATGCCTGAGTAACATCTTTAAATAAGCCTGTTTGCCTGTTTCTCTAAAGGGAGGCTGGGAAATGGTACCAGGCGCTCGCCCACAGCCTACAGGGCGGCAGGAATGCACTGTGCTCCCATTCGCAGGAGATACAGGGCGATACCTTCAGCTGCTGAAACCTGGGACACAGATCTACTTGGGCCACCATCCATTTCCCTGTTTTTGAGGCCAGCACAACTGTGTCCCCATACCCTCCCATATGACATCAGCTAGCAGTAAATGCTCAGCCCTGCAGTCGGGTGGGAAAGGACCTGCTGAGCTGCTCAGTTAAGCCTGCATCCCTCCAGAGGGTAAGGGATGGGAGGTGGGGCAGCCCAGCCTGAAGAAGCCCCAGAAAGGGTTCTCATTGTCTTGCCTAAATGAATCTTCTAAGGATTCCACATTTCCATGTCTTATTGGAAGCAAAACTGAAATCAATCTCAATTAGACATGAGACAGCTTCTTATGGTTGCACGAAGCCAACTCATTGATCACATTCAAACATAAATGGGCTTAGCAGACAGGGGGGCATGGCCGCCCCTACCTGGAGCCCTCCAGTAATCACTTCCCACTCAGATGGTGCCCGTGCTGAAGGGCCATTAAAGGGGACACAGAGGAGGGCCAGGGCATGAAGTACATAATGAGCCAACAGCACTCTGAGGTTCACCCCAAGGTTCCCCAAAATAAGTACACAGAGCAACCCAAAACCTTGGTGGTGTGAGCCCCTCCCAGAGCCTCTTCTGGGTCTGTTACCCCAGCTTTTAGCTTTGTTTCATTCTCTGGGTACCTTCCTGTCAAACCTTTGATTGTTGCAGCCCTCCTACACCCTCACACCCCTCCCCCGCATCTCCCCACCTCCCCAGCCCCCTCTTTGGCCATGCTTTATCTTTTTCTTTTATCAACTTGCAGCTTGCTCTACAATTTACGGGTGGCCTTCCCTACTCCGTCCCAGTCCATGATGTGGTCAGGCCTGCAAGGGCTGGGATCTTTGTTTTATTGAAAGAGAGTCCCAAAGTGCTGCCTCTGGGGGGGGGGGGGGGGAGAGACACTCCTTAGAGAGGCCTCCAAGTTTCCCTCCCGCTTTTTTCAGGGGCATCTACTCTGTAGCAGAGGGTGGCCTACTCCTGGTCATCCTGCAGCTGCCCCACGCCCCAGTGCTGGGATCACACGTGCAAACCACCACACCTGGGCTCCTTCTGTTTTTAAGATTTATTTATTTTATTTTTTATGGTTTTAAATTTGTATTTATTTATCTTTTTTTTTGCCAGCATGTATGCACGGGCACCATAAAAACTGCACTGCCCACGGAGGCGCGAGCACCGGATCCCTGAACAGGAATTGCAGAAGGTTGTTAGCCACTGTGCAGGGGCTGGGAACCGAACCCAGATCCTCCTCAGCAAAAGCAACAAATGCCCTGAACTGCTGAGCCGTCACTCCAGCGCCCACTCCAGCGCCCACTCCAGCGCCCACTCCAGCGCCCACTCCAGCGCCCACTCCAGCGCCCACTCCAGCGCCCACTCCAGCGCCCACTCCAGCGCCCACTCCCAGGTCCTAACAGGTGCCCTGACTGCTGAGCCGTCACTCCAGTGCCCACTCCAGCGCCCACTCCAGCGCCCACTCCAGCGCCCACTCCCAGGTCCTAACAGGTGCCCTGACTGCTGAGCCGTCACTCCAGCGCCCACTCCCAGGTCCTAACAAGTGCCCTGACTGCTGAGCCGTCACTCCAGCGCCCACTCCAGCGCCCACTCCAGCGCCCACTCCAGGGCCCACTCCCAGGTCCTAACAGGTATTCCTACCTGGTGTGTGTGGGGGGGGTGACTTGCCCCTGACGTCCCACTGTCATGGGACTTCTGAGTGACACTGGCATTCCTGAGAGGCAGCTTTATCTGCTCTGAGGCCAACATCTGGCTGACAAAGCAAGTGTTCCTGGAGGCCTGGGCAGGTGGGGTGGACACAGACAGGTCCTTAAAAAACCGACTGCCGGGAACTAGGATGGATACGTAAAATAGGAAAAAAACCAACAACAACAACAACAAAAAAAACCTGACTGCCCCAGCGTGCGTGCGTTCGTGTGTGTGTGTGTGTGTGTGTGTGTGTGTGTGTGTGTGTGTGTGTGTGTGCCTGGGTGCTTTTCATTTACTTGGTGAATTATTTTAAGCAAATCCTAAACAGCAGACGATTCCCCAGCCAGCCCTCAGGTCCTGCTAGAGTGGCTAGGGGTGGTTTTCTCAGAGAGCAAGGACTGAAAGTTAGAGATAAAATTGACAGCAGGGAAGCTGAGCCTGCCTGGACTAGCTGTCCAGAGCCTGGTGGGCTAGCCTAAGGCCTCGCTGGTGTCCTGGCTCAAGCGCTCAGGGCTGAGGGAGTGTCCTGTTAGCAGGAGGCCCTGGTGGCCTTGGATCCATTTTCCTAGCTCTGGGCCAGCCAGCTTAGGATCCACTTCCCTGCGTTGCCCAGCCTCTCGAGAGCTCTGGGTTATTTAGGAGACATTCAGTACTCCCTCCAGTTCTGTCCTCAGCCTAAGGATGTGGCAGCCCACCCCTGTCCCATCCTCCACAGCTCTTACCTCATGAAGCCCAGGAATACCAACAGGACGAGGCTGACGAGCCACCCAGCGGAGGCAAAGGCCTTGGGCATGGTGAGCGCACCTGTGCCCACGATGAGGTTAAACATGTACACCAGCCCGACCTAGAACCAACAGGGCAACATTCGGTCAGGGGGCAATTAACCTAAGGACGGCTCTGGGTAACATCACAACTGTGCGGGCCTTCCGACATCTTCACCTGGCGATGGGAGAGGTGGCACCTGGGTCTGAAAGAGCCAGGCCCTGTAGCCAGGTGTTGGGAAGCCAAGCATTGGCAAGGACATCCAGAGAATGACAGCCCGAGACCTCCATTCCTGTCTACTTAACTGTTTCCCACTATCCAAAGCAACGCCATGGCTAGCTGTGGCCTGGCAGGGGCTTCCTGAAGACAGAGTGCCACAGGCAGGACACTGGCACAAGGCTGACCATGACCACTGACCTCTAGAAAACCTCCCAGAAATGGCTGATCCCTGGCATCCCTCAACCTCTGCATCAGCCCTTGCCACTACCCCTGGACAGAGACATCCACACATCACTGGACCACATCTTTCCCCCTATACCAACATCAGGGTTATGTTTTTGTTCTGTTTTGTTTGAGACAAAGTCTTGTTTCACAGTCCTGTCTGGCCTATGTAGCCCAGACTGGCCCTACGCTCATGGCAAGCCTTCTGGCTCAGTCTTTCGAGTCTTGGGATTACAGTCATGCATCACCACAGCTGACTACCAAGTTCAGGATTTAAAACAATATCAGCACCTGGAATAGGGCCAGAGGTGGCTTAGAGGGCAAAGGTGCTTGCCGCCAAGCCTGATAACCCAAGTTCAATCCCCAGGACCCACACAGTGGAAGGTGAGAACTGACTCCCACAAGTTGTCCTCTAACTGCCACCCATGTGAGTGCATGCATGTGCACACACATACACATACTACATAAACAAATAAAAACGTAAAATCCTATGCGGGGGCAGTGGTGTCGCACGCCTTTAATCCCAGCACTCGGGAGGCAGAAGCAGGTGGATCTCTGTGAGTTTGAGGCCAGCCTGGGCTACAGGAGCTAGTTCTAGGGCAGGCTCCAAAGCAATACAGAGACATCCTGTCTCAAAAACAACAACAAAAATGTAAAATCCCGACACATAACTCGCGTGCTATAAAATTTAACTCAAAAGACATCACCAGACCCTGCTGTGGTTATTTTGGCCTGACAGTGTACCTCTGGCCTTCTGAAGTGTAAGACAGGCTTTTTACAAGTGACTGTGAATGTCTACAGCAAACACATTTTTACCTTGGCTGGGGTCAGTCTCACCACTGGCGCTCTGAAGCCAGTGTGCGCCTGGCTAGGTTACATTAGCTAGCTTAGTTCTGCTCTGCCCTTCATTCAACCATTACCAAGCCTCCCGCGCGCGGACTCTGGTCCTGTGCTGTGAGATGGGGACTCAGTGGCACTAGACAGATAAAGCTATCTGCAGACTACAGAGAGACAATGAGGACGGTGACCGTGATTACACTGTGAGTGAAAAGGAATGGGGGAGGAATGGTGGCTTCCTCACGAGAGACCATGTAAAGTGCTCTCAGTGAGAGGTACTCGGAGCCCACTCCTGTAACCCCAGTGTGGGGGAGTGTAAGGGAGGAGGATGCAGGTCGGACCGACCTAGGTCTCATAGTGAGCCACTGAAAAAAAGGAAAAGGACAACCACGGGCTGACGGGGTGGCTCAGGAGGTACGCGCACACATCAAGGAGCCTGCCAGCCTCAGTTTGGCCCCTTGAACCTGTGACGTGGTGGGAGAACCAACTTCTGACCTGCGCACATGGACCGCATCATGCTCACAACCCCTGCACTGTGTGCCTCCCTCCTTCGCACGGAAATAAAATAGGCACAAAAGGGACAGGTCAAGGGAAGGGACTTCCGGGCACAAGTCTACAGTGGGAGAGGTGGAGGTGTTGAGGGGCCTTAAATATGAGGTTCAAGGGGACACTGACACAGACAGTTGGGGGGCAAGGACTTCTGAGTGTTAATGCATGGACGGACAGACAGACAACAGCATGGTGATGGCTCTGAAGAGAAGAATCAGGGTCCCCATGGCATGCAGCTTTTACTGTGGGGATGGTTTCCCAGTGTAGCCTGCAGCCAGGCTCTCTGACTGCCATGTTGGGGACAGAAGAAGGGGTGGGGAATGTGTGGCCACCCACATTTCCAGTTTTGATGTAACTCGTGTCCTTAGGTGAGACCCTGGCACTTAGAAGTCTGTTAGCTAGGGATTTATAATGTCCACAGAACGCATGCTTCCTCCTGAAAGCGATGGAGGTGCTGTGGTTTGGAGGGGTTTAAGCGGCTGTGACTGGGAAGAACAGTGCAGAGGTTCTGCCATCTTGTATTCTTGCTGAGGTGGTTTCCAGGTTTAACTAGAATTTTATCTCCTTGATGGAGGATCTCATGGAAAACCACCCAGCTCTATTCTAGGAACCAAAGGTCAGGATGTCCTAACTAACTTATCTTAGCCTTTGTTAAAACTGCTTGTTTGTGCGGAACCTTCTCCAGATAACCACTTATCTTGTGTCTCTTTAAAAAAAAAAAAAACATGCTTGCATCAAACTGCTTACACCACAGAGCCCCCAGCAACACCCGCACCCTGCAGCTGCTGAGTGAGATGTTTGGATGAGGTCTCTGCTCTTAAAAGCCCCATCTGGACATGTGCCACACCTAAAATCTTCCCCAACACTCGGTCGGCTGGAATAAAAATTTTCATTGGTCATACACTGTGAGGGCACCAACACCAGATCCCAGCTGACCCCTAGCATCTTCTAGATTCCCTGCAGCTTTGCTCTCCACCTATCACCACTGCAGGAAACACTAAGCAGGAGTAAGAACTTGATGAAAACGGTCTGAGTGAGGGTTTCTTGTGGTGGAAGTAAGGAAAAGACAGAGCTTTAAGAAAGCGACAGTACTTAGGCAACAGCTTTATGGGAGAATTAAGTAGTCTAACAAGCATTAGATTTGTAGAAGCTGGGCTCTTTTAATCCCAGCACTTGGGAGGCAGAGGCAGGTGGAGCTCTGTGTTTGAGCCAGCCTGGTCTACAGAGCGAGTTCCAGGATATCCAGGGTTATACAGAGATACCCTGTCTTGAAAGACAAAAAAACAAGCGAGCATTCGTAGGGTAGAAGAGATGGCTCAGTAGTTAACAGCATAGGCTGCTCTTCCAGATTGACACGGGTTCGATTCCCAGCACCATATGGTGGCTCACAACCATCTATAAATTCAGTTCTGGGAGATATAGTACCCTTTTCTGGCTTCTGTAAAAACCACAATCATATGAAACACTTATATACATACACTCAGGGAAAACACATAGCATCTTTAATTAAAAGAATAAACTAGGAAACAGACAGAAGCTGCCCTGTTAGTACAGGAGGGATTTTTAGGTGCAGAGTAAACACTGTGAGTGTGTGGGGGCTCAGGGGGCAAGGCAGGGTCCCTTTGCCCTCTGTGGGCTTCAGCAGTCTGGTAACATATTAAATCCTCTTTACTTTCGGGAAAGAGTTCAATGAACACCGGTCATGAGAAACAGGCAAAAGGAAGCCGTCCTCAACTCAGCCACAGGCCAGGTCAAGAGGAGCTGTGCTAGGGGAAAAGAGGTCACATGATGCTGTGTTCTCTTTGGAGAACCTTACACAGGCAGGCTCACCCGACTCCCCTGTGGCTGAACCCTGAGAGGCACAGCCCCAGCAGCCCCATACCCTAGTACAGAGTTCACTCTGCCTCTCCTCCGCCCAGAAGACACCTACACCATCTCCTGAAGAGCCCCTCTGGTGGCAGTCAAAGGACTCAGAAGGGGGTCACGGTGTGTGAGCCTGTAGGGCTGGGGAGATGGCTCGGTCAGTAAAGCGCTTGCCGTGCAAACACCGGGTCTTGAGTTTAACTCTGAGTACACAAATGAAAACGTGGAATTCAGCTGGGCCAGAGGAAGAGGCGAGGAGATCCCTATGGGTGTGAGATAGCCTGACCTAAACAGTGAGTTCCAGGACAGCCACTGCATAGTTAGAATCTGTCTCAAAATAGCAAACACTGAAACCTAGGATTGGGAGCGAGTATTCCAGCAGTAGGGACACAGAAGCACCCTCGGAGCTGTCCAGCCGGCATGGCCGAACTAGGGAACTACAGGTTAAGAGCACTTACTCCGGCTGCACAGAGCCAGAGTTCAGTCCCGCACCCATGTCAGGCAGCTCACAGCACCTATAATTCACTTCTGGCCTACATGGGCACCTGCACTCATCTACACACACACACACACACACACACACACACACACACACACACATACACCACACACACACACACACACACACACATACACCACACCACACACACACACACACACACACAAACCACACCACACACCACACCACACACACACACACACCACACCACCACAAACACACACACACCACACACACCACACACACACACCACACCACACACACACACCACACCACACACACACACACACACACACCACACCACACACACACACACCACACCACCACACACACACACACACCACACACATACACACACACACACACACACACACACACACACACACACACACACACACACACACACACACACACACACACACTCATCCTTATTCTAGGGTGGTGGATGAAGAAACCCTAAGGTCATGTGGAAGACAGGATGGAAGGGGTAAGGAATATAAGAACCAGAGGCTGTGAGTGACTACCAGGAAACAGCTCTGAATTTACAGAGGTCATGACAGCTGTGAAAGCTCAAATCTGATGAAATCCCAGCTCCGAGGGAAGGAGGGTGTGAAGTCAAGCAGCCATTGGCAACTGAAAGCTGCTGAGATAATCAGTAGCCCCTGGTAAGTGATCCACGCTCCAATAGGAGGCCGCATGTCCCAGAATATATTGGTAACACAAACTGAACTTGATGGGTTTTTGTTTTGTTTTATCCCTAGTGCAGGAACGACTTCGGGAGCCCACTCCCCATGGAGGGATACTCTCTTAGCCCAGAAACACAGGGGGAAGACCTAGACCCTGCCCCAAATGCCTTGACAGACTTTGATGATCCCTCATGGAAGGCCTCACACTCCCTGGGGAGTGAATAGGGGATTGGTGGGGGGCATGGGAGGATGGGAGAGAGAGGGAACTGGGATTGATATGTAATATAAGATTCTAATTTAAATTAATATGTATATATATGACACAAAGTTGAGTGGGTAGGGAAGGGGGATGGATCTGGGGGAGCTAAAGGAGGAGGTCAGTATGTTCAAAACATATTTTACAAAATTCTCAAAAAAAAAAAGACTCGGGGCTGGAGAGATGGCTCAGAGGTTAAGAGCACTGGCTGCTCTCCCAGAGGTCCTGAGTTCAATTCCCAGCACCCACATGGTGGCTCACAGCCATCTGTAATGAGGTCTGGTGCCTTCTTTGTCGTGCAGGCAGACATGCAGCACTGTATAATAATAGATAAATAAATCTCAAAAAAAAAAAAAAAAAAAAAAAAGACTCCTAGGAGCTGGAGAGATGGCTGGGTGATAAACAGTACTGGCTGCTCTCACAGAGGACCCTAGTTCAATTCATGGCACTCACACAATGGCTTAAAACAGGTACAGCTCCAGTCCTGTGGGTGGGGGTGGGGTGTCTGGCGCCTTCCTCTGGACTTTGTGGGCACTACATGCATGCGATCAAGCACATAAAAAATAATTCTTCAAAGGAAACAGGAGAGCCATGGCTAGGAGGTGGCTGCTTTTCTCAGAAGCATGACCTCCACCTCCTGGTTAACACTATCCGTCGACGCCATCTATTCCCCAAATCTCTCTTTACTGAGATTTTAAACAGCCAAAACAAAACAAACAAACAGAAGAAGCCAGCACTTGTTTATGGCAACTGCAATGACCCCGGATGAAATGAAGCACATATAAAATGCAAGAGAGAAGAGGGGGCTGGGGGAGCAGCGCTCCCGTGGCACGCAGGCCTAGCTGCCCGTGTTCCCGCAGACGCACGCAGCACGTGTCGTGGGGACATAACCTGCTCTCCCTCTGAAACTGCGAGGCTTCCGTGACTCACTTCCTTGCTTCTCAGTTTGTAGTCACTGTAAGAAGCAGCAGGGACAGTGTGGACATCTTACTGCTGACAAAGGGGACCAGCAATTGTCACATGACTGTACAAACAGGAGGGCCACTGTCCCTTCCCTTCAAGCATTTGAGAGAGACTTCCCCGGCGGGCTACGGAGGCGAGGGGGGTGGGGGCTTGTGTGTGAACCACAGAGTGGCTGTTGAAGCTGGGAAATTCTAGAAACGAAGGCTCTGTGGAGAAGAGCCGCTTTCCGTGGTGATAGCTGGTAGCAGTGTGAGTCAACCCCGGCTATTCACACCATCACCTGTAGCTACATATCCCGTTAAGGCCCACAAGCAACTGCCTATTACACAGAGAAGATAAGCTGAGTGTGTGGGGAGTGAGGGGCCACAGAGTCAAGGCACGGGGAAATCAATTGCTCTAATTGTCATAATTGCAGCCTCTACCAAACTGCAATCGGAAGTCTCTGCAATTCACCGCCTCTTTCAACACCCAAGACTATAAAAGTTGCGAAATTTAAAATTCAGCTAAAGACGAAAGGGGTTGCAGACTGCTGAGGTGGACAAAACTAAAGACAACAGCCGTCAGTGACGGACGGACGGCTCATCTGAATGGCAGGATTGAGCGCGATCTGTACAAGTCCTGAGACAGATATTGCGGGACAGTAACAAGTGTGTTGTTTGGCTCGGCACTGTCTGGTCAGCATCTAAGAGGGGGAGGGGACCAGGACTTACCCCTAGAGCCTGAACCGGCTTTTTGGAGCCCAGTCTCTCTCAAGGGACACCTGGCTCAGCCTAGACATACGGGGAGTGGGGGAGCCTTGGTCCTGCCTCAAAGTCATGTGCCCGACTTCACATGGGAAGCCTGACCCTCTCTGAGCCGTGGATGGGGGCTGGGATGAGGGGAAAGGTGAGGGGAGTGGGACAAGGGGAGGGAGTGAGAACTAAGATTGGTATGTAAAGTGAGAAAAGACTGTCTTAAAACTAAAATAATAAAATAATAATAAACATCTGCTGCTCCTGCAAGGGACTTGAGTTCAAATCCCGGCACCCACACTGGGCAGCGCACAACCACCTGTAACTACAGCTCCAGGACATCTGGTGCCCCCTTCTGGATTTGGCAGGCATGCACATATCCACACACATACGAATCATTAAAAATAAAAACTTTTTAAAAATAACAGCTAAACAAAAGGGGAAACAGCCTGAATTTTTGTTTTGTTTTTCGAGACAGGGTTTCTCTGTAGCTTTGGAGCCTGTCCTGGAACTCACAGCGATCCACCTGCCTCTGCCTCCCAAGTGCTGGGATTAAAGGCCTGCGCCACCCCAGAGAGCCTGATATTTATAGTCCGAGCCTGAACCCTGAGTTCAGCTAGCAAGTTTCTGCCTCGTCTTTCACGAGGGTCTACTTAAACCAGGGCAGTCACTAGCACGGCGCACGGACGACAGTGGGCTCTAGACACCAGGAGCACGACGGCGAGCAGAGCGCATTCACGGAGGGACACTCACATAAGGAGAATAGAGCTCCCCGGTCTCTGTGATTTCACCTGCCATCTCCACAGACTGAGGAGGGTTGGCCGCGGAGGCTGCTTCTGTGTGTGCTGGGCTCCTAAGGCGAAAGAGTAGAGCTTAGTTTTCTGACGGACAGAGATGGCGACGGGGAGACTTGCGGTCTGCGTCTTTCACCTGTAGCCCTTTTATCTCAGATACCTGGGCCCCAGTATCTGTCATGAGACAGCCTTGCCGGGACATAGCTCCCTGGACAAGGCACTTCCCTCTGCCTGGATGCTGCTCATACTTCAAGTGACTGAGGGGCCTCCGAAGGCACTAAGCGTCCCTCGCCATCCATCACAGCCCCCTGTAACCTAAGGTGCGCGTGTCAATTCCATCCCAGTGTCTGTGAGCTCACTACCACACAGGGCAGCTCGCACAACGGTGCCCGCAGCAGAGAGAGAGCCAGGGTTTTCCCGGGCCGCCCCTCCATCCTAACTCCTTGCCCGAAAGCTTCTTTTAAACGGGGGTCCCCGCTCCCTCACCTGACGTCTGCCCGACTTTAGGGTTCCCCACCCTTAAGACTCCCAGCTCTGAGCCTCAGCCTGTCCTCCCTCCCGGTGAGACACCAAACTTCCCACCAATCTCCCCCGTATGCTACCCTCCCGCCAGTCCCAGACCTGCAGCACTGCTCGCTCCTGGCCCCGGTGGCCACCGCCTCCAGTTCTGCTGCTGCTGCTGCCACCCGGCGCCAGCTGTCCCGCACCAGGGCCCGCCGCGCGCATGCGCATGCTTCCCAGCCCACCTTCCCGGAGAGCGCGTCGGGAGGGGCTCAGGGCTCTGATTGGGCGCCTCCCGGGGGCGTGGCCGGGATTGGGCCCGGCGGCTGCCGTCTGCGTGGCGGAAGTGGAGGGTGCGCACCCACGCGCATGCGGAAAGCCTGGGTGTGCGGGAGCGGCGCTGACGCCTGTTGTTGGGGACGCCTTTCTCGGCGGGGGATGGGCGTGAGTCTGGCAGTTTGCAGACCAAGGCGGGTAGAGAGGGTCGAGGAGCAAGTGTGGAGCCTCGCAAAGGGCTGAGGCCTGGGAACTTCGAGCGGGGCTGGGGGTCCAGAGCCGGGTGGCGCGGACGCTGGAGGGGAGGCTGGAAACAGGTTTAAAGAGGGGCCAACAAGTCATTCTAGGATCGCGTACGAATCCTGGTTATGTGGCTCTCGGGTTTGATAGATAGATCTGGGTTTTCCGGGATAGAAACCGCAGCTAATACTGAGATGACAATAATCGAGCATTGTTGACCATTTCGGTCCTTTTTTTTTTCCTGGCAAGAGTTTTAGAAAATTTGTTCTTTCAAGTGTGCTTGAGAAAGGGCAGGTCGGCTCCTTGATTATTCAGCCCCACCCTACGTGGTAAAACACTTGGGGCTCTGAAGTCTTTCACTCTCCCGCTTGTAGGCAGCTGCAATGAGGCTGAATGAGAACACCGTGCTGCTGGGCAAGAAGGTGGCCCTGGTACCCTACACCTCCGAGCATGTACCTAGGTAACTGTTCAGCTGGCTGGGAGCATTTGTCGCCGCGGGGGGCGGGGGGTTGGAAATGGGCGCAGTGAAAAGGCCTCTTTCTCAGTTCTAATTTCAGAGTCGGTTTTGTTTGTTTATTGTGTGGCGTTGCGGCGGTTTTATCCCAGCACAACACCCAAGAGGCAGAGGCAGGTGGATTCCAGAGATTGAGGCCAGCCAGGGCTTCGTATGGTGTCTCCGAGGGGGAAAACAGTTACAGAAGAACGCTGAAGTGGAGAACTCATTTCCCATTTTTTTCCTTCTGTCCTCTTAGCCTCCTTTTTCGCTTTTCAGTTAGGAATTGCATCATGTAGATGTGTGAAGCAAATAATAGAGGTGTCTTCTTCCTCGTTCTGAGTTACTTACAGTTGGCATTCCCTGGCATTGTGTGCCTGTCTCGGATGCTGAATGTCACGTTATTTTGATGCCTACTGTTTAAGAGGCCAGAAGTGAGTTGCAGAAGTCTTTTTTGTGGGGTTCATTAGCAAACCGAGAAACCGGCTTCGTAGCGGATGGGGGAGTATCCTCTACCAACAGTTTTGATTCGGAGAGGTCCCTGGCACCCTGCCTTGTGGAAATCTGCCCAATCCTCTTTGCTGAGGTTGGCTTGGCATATCCTTATCCTCAGGAATCGGAGGAATGTTTGGCTTTGCACTGGCTGGGTGGGAAGCTGGGCACATTGGGCTGCCCCTCCCTGCTGCTGCTTGGGGAAAGGCCCTGCCTCTTCTGACCGACCATATCCTCCTCCTCCGGGAGTCTTCTGTCAGTACTGCTGGGCCCACATCCCTGACTTCCGTCTCACCCTCAGGAAGCACAAACCCATACTTTGTGTTGGTATTTTTGTCTTGTTTGTACTTTACACTTCATAGCTATTTGGAATTGTGGTGCTGGCAGACTGACACCGACTTCTCTCCTCAGCAAATCTCGAGCACTCATCCTCCCCAGAGAGGGTCTCCTGTAGTCCAGGCTGGCCTCCAACTCCTGATCCTCCTGCCTCTTCCTCCCAGGTGCTGGGCGTCCAGCCCTGTCCCTCCACACCCAGTGAAACCCACCCCGTTGAAACATCATTACCACTGCTCTAACCCCAAGTCTTTGTTGCACACCCCACCCCCCACCCCACCCCCGCCAGGTACCATGAGTGGATGAAGTCAGAGGAACTTCGGCACCTGACAGCCTCAGAGCTGCTGACCCTAGAGCAGGAGTACGAGATGCAGTGTAGCTGGTGTGAAGACGAAGACAGTGAGGAGCCCCCCACCCCCGACAGCCTCCATTTCCCTCCTTTCTCACCCCCCCCAGACAGCCTCCATTTCCCTCCTTTCTCACCCCCCCCATACTGCCCCTCTCTGGGTGTCTCTAAACTATGTGGAAAACTTTGGCCGTCACTTATACTTGAGCACTTGAAGTGGTCCCTGTGGCTGACTGTGCTGTCCTGTCTCCTGAGCGGACATCCGGCTTGGAGGGATTTAGAGAGAATAAGGCAGTTTTATTTCTAGCTGTTCATCTCGGCCCTGATCTCGTGCCCCTTCGCATGGCCCAGTCCCTCTCCTAGTCTCTCCTAGTCCTACTCTTTGCATCCCTTGTCCCTTTGAGTCCAGACCCCCCTTGGAGGAGGCTGTCTCCCGCTTCAGATCAAGGGTGGACTTGGAACTCTGTCCCAGGCTCTGGGCCCCTTTTCCCCTGCTGTTCCTTCCTTTGAAGACTGCAGGCGCTAACTGTCACCTCCCCGCTCAGAGTGCACCTTCATTGTGCTGGATGCAGCCAAGTGGCAGGCGCAGCCTCGCCCCCCTGAAGAGAGCTGCATGGTAGGAGATGTGAACCTCTTCCTCACAGATCTGGAAGACCCCACCTTGGGGGAGATCGAGGTCATGATTGCAGGTTTGTCCCACCTGGCCCAGCCGGAACTTCACAGAGCTTAGTAGGCTCCCAGGGGTAGCTCAGTCAGCCGCGGGCAGCTAACACTTGACTGTGGCCGCTTTCTCCCTTGTCTCACACCCAGAATAGTGATTAACCCTTGGGTTCATTCTTCCTTCCATATGCCTTGGTGTGAACTGTGTGTGTGTGTGTTTGTGTGCCTGTGTGTGTGTGAACTGTGTGTGTGTGTGTGAACTGTCTGTGTGTGTTTTGTGTGTCTGTGTGTGTGGAACTGTGTGTGTCTGTGTGTGTGTGAACTGTCTGTGTGTTTGTGTGTCTGTGTGTGAACTGTGTGTGTTTGTGTGTGTCTGTGTGTGTCTGTGTGTGTTTGTGTGCCTGTGAACTGTGTGTGTGTTTGTGTGCCTGTGTGTGTGTGAACTGTGTGTGTTGTGTGTGTGTGTGAACTGTCTGTGTGTGTGTTTGTGTGTCTGTGTGTGAACTGTGTGTGTTTGTGTGTGTCTGTGTGCCTGTGTGTGTGTGTACTGTGTGTGTGTTTGTGTGCCTGTGTGTGTGTGAACTGTGTGTGTGTCTGTGTGTGTGAACTGTCTGTGTGTTTGTGTGTCTGTGTGTGAACTGTGTGTGTTTGTGTGTGTCTGTGTGTGTGAACTGTGTGTGTGTGTGTTTGTGTGTCTGTGTGTGTTTGTGTGTGTCTGTGTGTTTGTGCGCACACGTGCTTTTTTGTTTCTCACATGCCATCGTCTTAGGTTTTGTTTTTGAGACAAGGTTTCTCATCAGCCAAGCAGGCTAGACTGGCTGGCTGTCCTCCCCAGTACTGGGCTTCAAAATGCATGTCAGAACACCTGGCCCTTTTACAAGGGTTCTGGGGGTCAACTCTGGTCTTCCCACCCCTTAACCCTTGAGTTTCTAGTCTTCAAAACTCCATCTGTTCCAAGCTTAGGGTGGGTGGGGGGTGGGGGCTCTGAAAAGTGGTTCAGAAGCTGCCGTGCCTGGCTGTGGAGTAGCCCCTTCTCCACCTTTGGTCCCGGTGAAGGGAGCAGGGGTTTCAGATCGCTGGGAGCCTCACGCCTTCTCGCACTGCCTATGCCTTTCTTCCCCGTGGGCAGACCAGTGACCCAGTGCCTGTCAGGTGTACTGGAGCCTGGTTCCCTGTATCAGCAGTGTCCTTTGTCCTAGAGCCCAGCTGCAGAGGCCAGGGCCTTGGCACCGAGGCGTCTCTCCTGATGATGTCCTATGGTAAGACAGAGTCAACTACAAGTGGGTCGGCCTTAGCTGAGCCTTCTTCAGGCATGAGGGAGGAGGCAGATGGTAGACTGGGACAGGAGGGCTGGAAGAGTGGAGGTCTTCATCCTATTTGTTCCCCCCCTCCCCAATAACTCGAGGAGTGACGAAGCTAGGTCTGACCAAGTTTGAGGCCAAAATCGGGCAAGAAAACGAGCCTAGCATCCGGATGTTCCAGAAACTTCATTTTAAGCAGGTAAGGGCATCCAGGGGGGAGGCCTAGGGAAGTAGAGCTGTGGGTGTTAGGACTCACTCTAACAGTAGGCCTGCTCTCCTGGCTCCTAGGTGGCTGTGAGCAACGTCTTCCAGGAGGTGACCCTGAGACTGGCAGTGAGTGAGGCTGAGCGGCAGTGGCTTCTGGAGCAGACCAGCCACATGGAGGAGAAGCCCTACAGAGTCCGGCTGGCCGAGCCTGTGACAGCCACCCTGTGTGAGGAGAAGCGGAAGTGCCCACTCCCTCGGCCAGACAACTGCCCGGGAGATTAATGTGCGTGTCTCCAGGCTGCTCCAGGCCCTCCTAAGCCGGCCTTGGCGGCCTCTGGCTGACAGTGGCCAGGAAGACTTCTGTTCCCAGCCACAAGCTGACTCTGGCCGCACTCAACAGTTATGTGGCTGCAGTTCACCAAGGCTAGGGTGGAAGCGGGAACCGGGAGCTGGAAAGCCCACCTTTCCTGGGGTCCCAGTGGAGTAAAACACTCGTTTAGGCACCTTTCCTGGTTCCTCCATTCATCCGCCTCAGTAGCTCGATCCTGCTGTCTGCTGCCCTTGGTCCTGCCTTCAGCAGGTCTGAGGGAAGAACTGAACACAGGTCCTTGTATCCGGGGAGCATCCCCGTCAGAAGCCTGGAGCCTGCTACAGGTCAGAACCCAAGGCCACTGCTCTTCCCCATCCCTCAGCTCATTACCCTGTCTCTTGGCAGCGGCGGCCAACCTGGCCACTAGGGGGCAGCAGAGGCCCGGGTTTGGGACGGCCAGGCTGCTGGCAAAGTTCTCCAGGGTCTGCAGGAGGGTGTCACATTGTGCCCTCCCCCATGCTTTGGACTTCTAACTGCCCCCATACGCTGTTGATATCTGAGGTAGTCACCAAGAAAGGCCAGACATATTTTCAAAACAACTCTGACAGAGGTTATAAGTGCATCTGTGAGAGAGGGCTCTGCATAGTTATTGCCAAGACCTCCAGCCCCTGATCTTGGCATCTTAACCAAGATTGCAAGGGGAAAGACTGCTATCCAAAATGCCCGAATCTGAGGCGAAGCTTGTTATTGGCTCCTTTTGGACTCCGCTCCAGAGCTTAGCCGGGAGTTCCTGTCCAGCTTAGAGCCAAAGGTCCCCACAGCTTCTCCATCCACCCAGCGGGTGAGGGAGGGAGGAGCTCCTTCAAGCCCTGCGGGGCCATGCTTAGGCTGCTACTGCACCTGGGGGCCTCCACCTGGGGTCAAAGGGTAGAAGAGTGGGTGGGTGAGGGAGGCCAGGCCCAGCTGAGCAGGCACGTACAAGATGATAGGTACTGTGATAAGGGCTCACTGCTGGAATCCAGACCGTAATGCTGAGATGGCCAGATAGCGAATGGCCCTTCTCCCAACCCAGAGGGCTCCAGAGCTGCTCCCCCAGAGCCACTGTCCTCTTCATTTGCTCCTTGCAGCCCAGCAGCCTGGCTCTGAGTGGTCTTTCTGTAGAGTCAGTGCATGGCAGCAGCTGGGGCTGCACCCCCTTCATTTTTGAACACCTGTCCTAGGCCCTGGTCCAGCAGTCTGGGTATTCAAGGGCCTCCTGGCAGAAAGGCAGTACATTCCCCTTTGCAAAGTCCCTTCCATCCCACCCCGCCACACAATGTGCAGCTGCCTTCCAATCACGCCATTGGACAGATAAGGGAGGGTGTCTGCAGCTCAGACTGAGAATCCTGTACCCCTTTGGGAGGGCAGGGCAGGAGAGGGGGTGGGGGCATGGCAAGGGGGGGAGGGGGTAGCCATCCTCACATCTGAACCCAGCTCTATAGTATTAAGTCTTCACGGGTAGCACGTCTAGAGTGAGGAGCCTCAGAGCCCTCTCAGCGTATGGATCTATCTCAGCTCCCTCTTCCCACGGTCCCCATAAATATCCCTGTTGTCCCATGGACCAGGGTGCACTGACATGGAGCTGAGCAGACAGAACTGGATGGCCCTGTGGATTTTTGCATAGCTGCATGCAAAGCCACTCCTGCTTAGAGTTTCAGGGAGCCCTAGATGGTCCTCCAGGAGTACCCCACTTCTCAACCACAGGCCAGCTTCCTGAAGTATTGCTCACTGCCCACTCTCTTAGACCTGAAGGCACGAGGCAAAGCTCCGAAGGAAGACACACAGGCTCAAGCAGCTTAAAGGAACCAGTGGATTTCTTAAGCCGTGTCCTTACAGTGGTGACACCTGGCTCAGGACAGGCAGAGGCAGCCAGGGCGTCCCCGTGCTGCTTGTTCATAGTAAGAGTAGAAACAATTTAAGGATGAGGCTGTTGTCATGCTCTGGGTACAAACAACCAGGAAAATCACAAGAATCATTCAAAGAAGAGCCCCTCTAAACTCTGCAATACTACACGCTTAAAAAAAAAAAAATCAAATGATCAAATGGACGGAAGAAGGCCAAGCCATAGCGTTGAGGACCTCAGGCCCCTGGATGAGCAATGGCTGTAACTGTCAGCCCTGTCAGCCCTGGACTTGGTTGTCACATGCAGTCCATGGGGGACTTCTTGTTTGGTTCAAAGGTCCATGCTTGGTGCCGGTCCTGGTGATGTCCTAGGCAGATGGGTGAGGGGACACCTGGTAGGATGAAGTTCTCAGGGAGGAGTAAGGGGACAGGACAGAAACCTTCCCCTTCTCTAAGATGGGCAAGAACAGAATTCCTAGGAAAATCAGATTCATCAGGAAGTGTGTGTGTAGGGATTTGCTGATTTGAATGTTGATTGATGGGCCCCTGGGGAGGAGGGGAGCTAGGTTGGGTGGCCAGGTGTTCAGAGGTTGCTGAACAGTTCATTTTTCTTGCTCCAGTCCATCTGCGGGGCCCGCTTGCTGCTACGCTTCTGGTGGGCCCTCTCTTTAGCCACAGCCAAGGAGATGTTGAAGTCCAAGATGGGGTCGGAGGAGGAGGAGGAGGTAGATGAGGGCTCCGTGGACTCCTGTCTCTTGGGGCTGTCTTGGGAATTTAGCTGTGAAGAGGAGGAAAGAGTCAGACTCTACCCCTAAGGGCTCCCCGGTCACTGGCCTCAGAGTAGTGGATCCCTTGGGGCCATGGCCAAGGTAGCCAGGTCACAAGAACAAACTGCACCTCCCCATGTGACCTCAAAGGCAGGCTAGTGTGCCAGGAACCGGAGTGGCCTGGAAATGGCTTCCCGTAACTCAGTCACCAGCCCCCAGCCCCCACGGGGCATGCCTACCTCCTCACTGGTATCGCTGGAGGCAGACCTTGCCAGGGCTGGCCTGGGGCTCTCTGAGGCTGCCTCTGCCAGGGCTTCACGGCTGCTCTCCTGGCACAGAGAGGGAAAGAGTATGGGTTGGCAGCGGACGGCAAAGGAAACCCCGAGGAGAGAGGCTGGAGATCTCATTAGAGAAGAAGGGTCCTTGCTCAGGCTTGGCCATCCATCAAATTCCAGATTTACATTACTGCATTCCTGGCTCCATCCATCACCTGGGCAGGGGTGGGGAACTGAGGGATCTCTCATCCTCCCCAACACTTCTGAGCGCTGACTCACTCTTTTGGATCAGTGACCCAAGAGGGGCTACTTGGAGCACAGGACCACCGGGGTCCTCCTGATTGGCCGGAAGAGCATCTGTGGTCCCTTAACCTCTTGCAGCCCTCTCTGCCCTTAACCCCACAGTAGCCAACCAGGGTCTTTAGGGACTAAGACGACAGAAAGTTCTAGAACAGAGGAGGGGTGGCACAAGGTGAGGACCATGGCCCGATTCTCGCCTCCACTAGGAAGGAAGCCTTCAAACAGATCTTGCCAACTCCACGCTCTGTGGTCTGATTCTGAGACAGCCCATGCCAGAGCAGAGGTTTTGGCTGGGTGTGAGCCTGGCGCTCAGCCCCTTCCTGGGTCCTTCCATGGCCTTGGCTGGCTCCCAGCCTCACCCCCTTCCCTTCTGCTCAAGGGGAGGGACTTTGTTCTTCCAACTCAGACTGGAAGTAGCAGGACCAACAGCCAGACACTGAGGCACTGTTCTTGGGGGGAAGAATGGCCTCTTCTGTATGTGGGAGTTGGAGGCGGGGGCTGCTGAGGGGCCCCAGGCAAGCCTTTCCCAAGCGGCAGCCTTACCCCCGACAGGGGCTGGGGTCCTCTAGAGGGCCTATAGCTTGGCGCTCAGGAAGAGAAACTGCAACTGCCCCTGAGTATCCGCCTGGGCCAGACTCCCAACCATGCTACCACTCGCCCTGGCCCCTTACCTTCTGAATCTCTCCGTTGGTGAAGGGCTCAGGCAAGGGGCCTAGATAAGGAAGACAGCAAAGGTCAGTCAAAGAATTTGGGGGAGGAGAACAGAGGAGGCCAGAGCTATGCCCCGGGCATCTCACCAGACCTCATACTGGAGGTCAAAGGTTACAGAGTTTTTGGCTGCAACCCACTGTATGTAACTTGGCATTTTGATGACCCAGTGCCCAGAAAGACTGTTTGACAATTCCAGAAAACAAGACCCTGTTACAGTGCAATACTTGGGTGTTTTCAATTACAACTTATTCTTGTAATGTCTCATTTGGCATCCTGGGGGAACTTTTTTTGGGTGTATGTGTGGGAGGATCATACTTGAGGATGGCTACTTGATGCTGACTGGAGACCTGTGGTGGACAAGACATCTCCCTATCTCCCTATAACACAGTAATACTTGGTGCAGTGCCGGGGTGGGGGGGGGGGGGGGGGGGAGGCGCGCAAACACACAGCCCTCCTTTTTGGACCTAGCTTGACACCTGACCCAGAATGTCAAGATGCCAGGCTTGCAGGAGAGTTAAGATGGATGGGGTTCTGGGGTAGTCAGGCAAGAACAGGTCAGCTGTGTCCAGAGAGATGGCTCCGTGACGGCCTGATGGATGACCTGAGTTGGATCCCCAGGACCCAGACCATAGAAGGTGAGGACTGACTCCTCCAAGCTATCCTCTGACCCCCACCCACATACACCCTAGGGCAGGGCTGGGCTGGGCCTTGGTTTCACACGTCTCTGGGGCTAACAGCAGATTTAGGGCCACACCTCAGATTATGCAGCTGGCACCTGCTGCCTTGGAGAGAAAACAATGGCAACTATGTGGCACCTGGAAATGGGGGGACAAGAAGGTTCAAAGGCAGCGTGCTGAGCAGTCAGGAGAGGCCGGTGTGAGAGAAAGCCAGGCCCCAGGCCACCTCCCCGCCCACGAGGCTCTTGAAAGGGGAAAGGAAGGCTGCTCCATCTAGTGAAGACGGCAGCCGGCCGAGGTGCTTCTGTGTATTCGGTTATGGTGCACGCGAACCCTCCCCACTGTGTCCCGCCTCTTGGAGATCTGAGCTATGTGGACCCTGCAGGCCCCACCCATTGCAAAGTCCAGAGAGGTTTCACTTTCAGCATAGCACAACAGACCAACCACACTTCCAGAACCATCTTCCCAGGCAGAAAGTCTGAACTGAGCAGTACAGTGCACAGCCCCTCCTGCCTGGTGAGGTGGCCCTACTCACTCTGGCTTGGCTAGAGCAGGAGGAGGTGCCAGGCTTGGCAAGATGCGAGTGGGGGAGGGGGAGGGCAGGGGCCCAGGGACTAAAGGGGACCCACTACTCTCCAGAGCCAGCAAGCAAGTTTCCCAGGCAACGTGACCAGGGGGAGGGGAGCACTGGGCCCCTGTCACTGGACTCTGAACTGCCCAGCAAAGGCTGGAGGCTGCCCCACAGTTAACCCTTTCCTCTCAGAGGGATCGTACGAGGACTCACAGGGCCCAGGCCATGCCTTCGTACTGACCAAAAATCTCCAGCTTCCTCCATGCCAGTTAATGACTGTCAACCGCCACCTTCAGATACCCCAAGCCCACCCTTGCTTGGGGCACCCAGGCCACCCAGCTGTGCACTCACCATCCAGGCCACCCAGCTGTGCACTCACCATCCAGGTGTTCCTGTGACGGGGTCACTCTGCACTTCTTGAAGAACTCATCAGTCTCCTTGTCTACCACCAGCAGCTTGGCCTCATCCCCTCCAGCCTTGATGGCAGACACCACGTCCCCATGCTGCTTGCCCTCCATGCACACACCATTGACCTGGGAGGCAGGGAGGGACGGGGTTACCCACACGGGTCTGGGTGCTGAGGAGGGCGGCTGGAGGAAGCCCACCTAGGAATGCTGCAGCCCCCGTGTGCTTAGTCCCCAGCCAGCCAGCAGCTAGTTCTCTGACAGTCAGCTGGGAAGCAAGAAGAATGGGAAGAGCCAAAGAAAATACCCAGAGGGGACTTCGCAAACACAGCTGTGAGTAAGGGGAGGCCGGAGCCTGGGCTGGGCTCCACTCAGACCGCCCTCTCCGGGTCTTGCTTTTCTCATGTGTGAAGTGTGAAGTCTTGGAAGGGCTGATCTGTGGCTCTAAGGTTCTCACACTGTGATTCTGGGAGCAGCCCAAGCCTTTAGTTCACATTTCCTGTGCCGTGAGCACAGCCGAAGAACACTGCCTCAAAGCTGAACTCAGGAGAGGGCACTGGGTCCATCCTTGTGCCTGGCACGGAGTGCTCAGCCATCAGGAAGGCCATGCAGGTGATCTCTGTCTTTTACCTGGATTTTGGCAGGTAAATCCTGGGTGTAGAGAGTGTTGCTAAAGCAGAACCACTCAGCCTGTCAGAGCGCCCACCTTCCACTAAGCATCCTCCCTTCCTGTTCCTCCACCCTACCTGTGCAGCTGCCCACGCCTAGCATCTCTGGGTTGCCCATGTCCATGGGTTAATCAAACCACAGATGGTATAAGGCTGCCCCGAAGCAGCAAAGATCAGGAAGGAAGAGCCTGGGAGAGTGGAAGAGCATTGTAAAGTGTATCACCTCCACGATGCGGTCCTGGGCCCGGAGTCCAGAGGCCTCTGCCGGCGAGTCTGGGTCCACTGCTCGGATGAACTGGCCTGGCTTAGACTTGTCACTGTGCAGGTTGAAGCCATAGCCATTGGGGCCTTTCTTCATGGTGCAGAGCCGAGGCCGGAGCTCTCGCTGTGGGGACGTAGGAAGCAGCCATGTCATTCCACAATGTCCCAACACCACCTTCTCCAACCCCACCATCCCCACCTGGCTAGACTATTCTATTACTCACATGTTTTGGTCTTATCCTTCCCCACCCAAGGCTCATCTGGCCCTCCTAGGCCTGGCTGGGCACTTGGGGCTCATGAGCAGGCACTTTTCCCCTGTATCTGTTCTCTGTTGCGGAGGCAAGGATGGCTGTTTACTGAAAGCTGGCCAGCTTGTTTACAGTAAAGGGTTTCGGCTCTAGTGGGCTCCCTTCTTGACCCCAGTGAGCCAATGGCTCAGCTAAATGTGACCCTGATAACCTGAAGCCCAGTAGGTGGCCGGGGAAAGTGTCCTGGGGTAGATGGGACCATCCGCAGCTCTAGGTCCAGCCAAGGATATAAGGAGCCACGGGAGGGAGGGAGGGAGGGAGGGAGAGAGGGAGGAGGAGGAGGGAGGGAGGAGAGAGAGGAGGGAGGGAGGGAGACACTAATCCCCAAGGATTCATATGGGGAGGAGACCATAAATAAAAAGCAGGGCTGGGCCAATGTCGTCAAAGACCTTGACCTGGAAAGCAGGGCCTGTTACTTTTGGGTTTGTTTTTCTGTTTTGTTTTGGAGACAGGGTTTCTCTGTGTAACTCTGGCTTGTTCTAGAACTCACTCTGTAGACCAGGCTGGCCTTGAACTCTGAGATCTGCCTGCCTCTGCCTCCTGAGTGCTATGTGCACCATCACCACCCAGCCTCTTAATTTTAGCAGTATTTATTTTGTGTGTGAGAGAGAGTGTGTGAGTATAGCACAGCCCACACATGGGGTCAAAGGGCAACTTGTGGGCGCTGGATCTCTTCTCTCCCAATCGGGGGTCAGGTCATCAGACTTGGTGGCAAGTGCCTTGACCCACTGAGCCAGCTCACCGCCACCCCCTTCCCCCAAGAACACAAGCAGGCATCTCTTGTGCACCCGGACATTGGCTGGGACAATTTCTACATCTTTCATCCTCTTGGGTGGGCGGGTGGGGGGCTCAACTCTGAAGCTACAGCCTTGATGCTCTCATGACACAGACTGACAGATGGACAGAATAACGGACAGGAGCCTACAGAAGCTGAAGGCTCTGCAAGCCCCACCAGAGCACCACCCTGACCCCAACTCCAAGCACGGGGCAGCCTGCTCACCACTGGCTGGAACCCTGGGTGGCCACCTACTCGATGGGGCAGCAAGGCTCTCGGACTAGCCTGTGGCTTGGGGCGAATTATTTCCATTTCTGGGCCCTGGGGTCTTCCTGTATAGAGGTGTTTTTATTGCTACCTGCCTTTCTTGGTTGCTGCTGAGGCCCAATAACAGCACAAAGCAATACTCAGGAATCCCAAGTCCCTGCCCAGGCCTGGACATTGTTACCATTGTCCCTGCTAAGTCCCCATGCATACCAGGGCTTTGCCATTGTTCTTGCTACTAAGAAACAGTCATGTAACTCGGAGACACTGGGTTGGGGAGGGTGTGGTGGCCAGGTTGTTCTGAAACCCAAATCCTCAGCTGGGGGTACAAAAGGCAAGGGAAGGGGTGGAGGGAGGGCTTTTTAGGCTTCTAGCCTGCCTTGCCAGCATTGGTTCCCATCCCTTCACTCTGGGTGGAGGCTGAGGGCATTGCTCACTGGGGTTAGGTACTCACTGCCAAGCCCAACCTGACTTTGACCTACAAGACTCACAGGTGGAAAGAGAGAAGGGACTCCCACAGGTTGTCCTGTCTCCATGGCACTCCCACCCCCCACAACACACATGCACATACACTTACAGTAAATTAAAAAAAAAAAAAAAAAAAAAAAAAAAAGATTTGGGCAGGCTTTGTGTACCTGTGTTCAGGATGTTGGTGAGGAGTGTGACGGAGTCCAGAGGACAGAGAAGGTGACAGCTGGGATTTTCCCCAGTGGTCACTTACCCACATCCCAGAGACCCCTCGCCTCAAACAGCAAAGACAACCAAGCAGCAAAAAGAGGGTACCACAGGAGGCCCCTCCTGCAGCCCCCCCAGCACTATAGTGAGGAGTGAGGAGTGAGGAGTCTCTTCCTCCCAGCTAATCCCTGCAAAGCCGCCACAGGCCCTCCCCCAGGCTGCCAAGGTGAGCTGAACAGGTCTGACAAGTTGCTGCCACCAGGACAGACTGGGCTCAGCTTTCTGCCTTAGCCACACACCTCCTCTGGCCCTCAGTTTGTGGAACCCCAGTTTACACCCCACCCCACCCCCCACCCCAGATTCCCTTTCCCCAGACTTCCCACAGAAGCCTGGCTGAAGCTGGTTATCTGTTTTTGAGACAGGGAAATTACAACACACAAGTTAAAGCCCATTCAATCTGACTGGAAACCTGCCTTCCTCCCACCACAACACCGGCCTTGTCCTTAAGCGTTGGGTCCAGAACTAGGCAGCCAGGAGTGAAGCCTAGTCACAGGCAGATGGAGGGGGTGCTTCTCACATCAACCAGGTGTCTGGGAGCTAATGAAACCACAGGCTTCCTTCCGGGAGCTCCACGGGCGGCCAGAGCCTCAGCCTGAGTGGAGGGATAAAGCCTGGCCTGGGTGACGAAGCTGTGAGCATGCCCGGGCTGGCAGGGTGGCTAGAACCAGGCTGAGGGTCAGGAGAGGTGGCTCCCTGGTACTGGGCAGGGCTGGGCTAGGTGTCTCTGTGATGCCCACCTTCCAATTCCAAGTCTGTGCTTTGGGTTTTCCCTACCACACCTCAGCATCCCCTTTCTAGTGAACTTGTCATCAGAGTCACGAGCCTGCCTAAGGGGTAAGACACCTCTACTCTGTAGCCTTCTGGATGGCTGTGTGGTGGATTCGGGGTCTGGTATTCTCCAGAAAGCCCCCTCCAAGAGACACTCACAGACCTTCCATGCTAATGGGTCCCTTTCAGAAGTGTCTAGAACAGTGGTTCTCAACCTGTGGGCCAAGGCCCATTTGGGGACTGAAGGACCCTTTCACAGGAGTCATACACATCAGATATCCTGCGTATCAGATATTTACATTATGACTTATGGCAGTAGCAAAGTTACAGTTCTAAAGTAGCATGGAGAATAACTTTATGGCTGGGCGCTTGCCACAACGCCAGGAACTGTATTAAAGGGCCTCAGCATTAGGAAGGTGGAGGGCCACCATTGTAGCTAGGTCTTGTCTTTCACAAGCGGGGGAGGGGAAGTGTTTCAGACTTTCAGAGAAACTAACCCTTTCCCTTCCTGTCCCCAGGAGCTGTCACGGCAGCTGCTGAGTCAGCCCATCCCAGCTAGGGTGGAACTTACAAGAGTCCCCTGGGGGCAGGCCCCTGGTTCCCAGGCCTAGAGCCAAGAAGGGGTGGGGGAGGGGCAAGGTACCAGAATTTGGATTCTGCCTCTGGGAAGAGATTAAGGGGGAAAGTTCCGTACTACCCCGGGCTCCCGGGCTTGGTGTGTGTATCCCCTCTACCCTAAGCGGCCTTAGGACCTGTGCCAACTCCAGTAGGATCAAAAGCACGGGGGGGGGAGAGGGAAGAGGGGAATCACCTTCATGGGAACACGGGGGCAGAGGCTACATACAGCCTCTACATAAACTTCCAAAGTAAAAATCAGGGCAGAGGCAGTGGTGGCAATGGTGGCAGAGGATGATTGGAGTCAGTAGACCTGAGTGGGGCTGAACTGAACCACTCTTGCCAGAGAGGACCAGACCCTCAAGGAGCCTTCTCCCTCTCCCTTCTTCAGTGGGCTGCCCCTTGACCCTCTGCCCCAGGATTCTAACCCCCACCCTAAGAAGCCAGGCCAACATCTACACCCACCCTTTGCAGACCTGGGAGAGGATGAGGGGCACGGAATTCAATAGTCACCACCCACGGGCCACCTGGAAAGCCGAGGAAAGTCGATACCTTAACCCTAGTGCTGTCTCTGGGGAGCAAGCCCAGGGCCACTCCCTGAACCCCCTTGAGGGAGGTCTGCTAGGTGGCTGGGGACCAATGTCTCTTTGGGCCCAGTCCCTCCCTGGCTGATACCATGGCGATGGGCTCAGGAGAAGCAGCAGGGCAGTTTCTACCACTTTCAAAGGGTCTGACAGCTCCAGGCCCAAGCATGGATGGCTGTGAGCGTGGGGCGACCCTCAGGATGGCCAGGGAACACCGTCTAAGACAGTCCTTCCCCGGTCCAGCCTAGCCCGGTCCAGCCCAGGGCTCCTATTTATGGAAATAAGTCTGGTGCTCTGCTGTCCCACACAGGGGAAGTAGCCCCAGACAGAGATGAGGGACTAAGAGGGGCAGGGAGGAGGAGCCCTTGGGGGGAGGGGCTGGGGATATTTCTGCTTTGTTGTGGGAAGCAACTAGGGTTTTTTCCCATGGACTTGGGGACACAGGCTTGGAGCTGGCATTGCTCCTCAATAATCTTGATGGAAATAGGTGACTCTACCTAGGGTTGCCATGTAAAGGTGGCATGGGACACTATCCTTTAGGCAGGCTGAGAAGTACCAGGGGCTTGGAACTCTGTGCCACTGCAGCCCCTGTAGGCTAAAGATGTCCTCTGCTCACCCCTGATGCCACATGGCTACTACCAAGCCTAATGTCATCTCAAGTTCCCCATAGGACCCTTCCTCTTCATCTGTTCAAGAACACTCCTGGTCCCAATTGATGGGGGCTGCGTCAGAGCCACCCAGCCTCCTGAGCCAGGTCCTTGCTTTGACTAGATGCTCTGTGTCTCCTCTCAGTGCTTGACAGACCGACTTTTGGTGAAGCAGAGTTCCTTCTCCCCAGCCCCAGAGACGGAGCAGGCTGGTACTGCCTAGCTGGACATCATCCAAGGCTGGCCGCCAGGTGCCTTCCTGCCGGCCCGGCTGGCAGTCCACCGTTACCAACCTCCACCCTTCTCCCAAAGCTGCCGATTTATGTATGGGCTGTCCCAAGAGGCTAAACAAGGACATTCAAGGAGCTCATTGTGAAACTAAGGTTCATTATTGGAAATAAATAAATACAGCAGCTATCATTTCCTGAATGCTTCCTATGGACTAGGCACTATGTTAGGACTTTATATATATATTTTCTCATATAAATGCCAATTGTAACTGTCAAGGAGGTATGCCCACATTTCAGAGGGGAAAGCGAAGTTCAACTACCCACGCTTGATGGCGAGAGAGAGCAGGATTTGAACTCTGGGCTGGAGACGCTCTACAGAGTACAAATAATAGACCCGACATGTGGGGAACCCTCTAAAAGACCAGGCACGGTGGCAATGACAATGTCAGGAGTCTAGCCTGAGCTACACAGTGAGTTCTAGCATGGACCCCACCCTCAGGAGTCACAGTCAATCAAAACGTAACACGTTATCATTTCAGGTGTGGATTTGTTTAAAAACAGTAGTTTCTAGGTGTGGTGGCCCATGCCTTTTTACTTGGGAGACAGAGGCAGGTGGATCTCTGTGTTCAAAGCCAGCCTGGTCTACAGAGTGAGTTCCAGAACAGCCAGGGCTGCACAGAGAAACCCAGCCTCAAAACACAAACAACCAAGACACAAACGACAGAAAGTTTACCTCTTTTGCAGACTGGACATCCCTCATCCAGAAATGTCAAGTGCAAATTGCTCCAAAACCCTGAGGTTTTTTCCAGACAGGGTCTCCTGTACCCCAGCCTGACCAGGCCTCAAATTCACTACAGATCCTCCTGCCTCTACGTCCCGAAGATTAAGGGTTACAAGTGAGTGCCACCCACCATGCTCAGTTGTATGTGGTACTGTGGCTAGGACTCAGGGCATCAGGCCTGCTAAGCAGGCCCTCTGTATCATCAGGGCTACATCCTTACTCCCCAAATCTAAAATTTTGGCATGGTATCACACATGGAAAATTCCATACCAGGAAGCTTCCATTCCTAAACAAAAATGTGATTACTTCGGGCTGTGTGTAGAAAGTACATTGAGACACAGGTGAATTTCATCTGTGGACTTGGGCCTGAACCCTGTGTCTCGGGTTTGGGTAAGTCTCCCAAGCTGGCAAACATTCAGAATGCAGGACACGTCTAGTCCCAAGAATGTCAGATAAGGGATATCAACCTGCACCAGGCCCAGTGGCCAGCATACTTCCACCTGGACACTTCATGACCAGTGGCTCAAGGCTCAGTCGCAGCACTTTTTGCTGCTATATTGCTAGGGACAGCCCCCAACAGGGTCTACTCTTGAGCTTGCTATGGGCATTGGGCCGGTGACCTGACTCGCAAGTGGGGAGGCTGCTTTTGTCTCTGCTCTGAGCGAGACTTGAATCTGGCCAACATCCTCTGCATGTCACCATGCTACCTTTGAAGTCACCTGACCTCAGGAGATCTGTAGCGTGTCTTTATGTAGGGTACAGCATCCATACTTTTCTGCGGACTGAATGGCTAAAAGTTCTAGTTTCAACAGTTACCCCAACCCCTGCAGAAAGCTGGTTCCAGCACCCTGAATCTCCAATTTTACATGTCTGTGTGGCTGGGGTCCTAACCCGTAGCCTCGAGTGTGCCAGACAGACCATCACTGAGCGCAAAGAAGCCTGAGTGTGTGATACTGGGGTGGTCCTGATGTGGTTCCTGATGATGCCCTGAAGAACAACCCACTGTGTGGCCAAAGGCAGGTACACACACAGTGGGATCATGGATGGGGAGCCAAGATGCCTTGCTTTCTAGCAGAGAATCATCTTAATAGCTATCTTCATCCCCATAAGAGACCTGCCTGGGGTGATGGTATCACATGCACTAAATACATTTCCTTTCCAAATAGGTCCACCCTACCTCAGGACAGGTTAGTTAGTAAACATGAGTAACCATCAGCTATGGCTCATTTTCCCCAGAGAAGAGGCCACATCTCCAACAGACTTTGACATTGTTCCTTGACCTTCAATCTGCTAGGCATTCCCTCACTGTCCCAGGGGTGATGAGTTCCTTCCCCATCGATCTGGAGTTTCCTGAGAAGGAAGCCCCTTTCTGCCTCTAACACAATCATTCCAGAAAGACAAACTTACCAATGGGACTGAGCTTAAGAAGCAGGGGCCCTGCAGGTCTCACCATGTCACCCTGGCTGGCTTGGAACTTGCTATGTAGACCAGGCTGGCCTCAACCTCACAGAGCTCTTTTACCTGCCTCTGCTCTCCTGAGTGCTGGGACTAATAAAAGTATGGGCCACCACAATGGGCCTTGACCTGTCCATTTCAAAGCCAAACACCCAGGAGCTCCCTTCCAAAGTCAGCCCTCCTGAAGCTTCTTCTTGGCCAAATTAAACCTATCAGCTAATGGTGCCCACCCATCTTTCTTGCTTCCTGGGGTACTGACGCTGGCTTTGCTTCTAGGATCAGGGTCAAGACTGGGAGGAACCAGAATGAACCCGAGTGCTTTCCTGTTCATGCCTGTCATCCTATTGCTCTTCCTAAGACCGCTGCGGGCTGAGGACTGGTACCCCACTCCACTGAGTGATTTTCATGGACTAAGGAACGATGTGGGCTTCGGACCTAGGAAGCTGCAGAGCGGACACTCTCCACACTACTGTGTCTGACCCCAAAGCCTAGACTTCTGGTCTCCCTGTTTAGGAAAGGGAAGCTGCTGGCAGGCAAGAAGGAGTGGGTTGACTCCACCTGGGATTCCATCTCTAGGTGTACTGGGCGCACAAACAAGCCCAGGTGTGCTGGGCTGGGATAACGCTCCCTTACAGCTGCTGTGTATTCACTCATTAATTCGGAAACACTTATCGGACACCTCCATGTAAGAGGCACAGAGCAGTATTGACAACAGAATACAAACAACCCAAGGCTGGTGTGCCCTGGGCCTCCTGATGTATTAGAGGTGGAAGCTGTGAACACATGAGCGCAGAGACACAAGATACATAACTTACTTGAGGAGATTCAGACCTGTAGCATGGCTGGGAATGAGCCGAGTGGTGGGGAGGGTGGGTCGCCAAATTTGTGGAGACCCATGGCACTACACAGAACTATTGATGCAGCCGGGCAGTGGTGGCACACGCCTTTAACCCCAGCACTCAGGAGGCAGAGGAGGGTGGATCTCTTGTGAGTTCTAGGACAGTCAAGTCTATTACACAAAGACACTCTGTCTCCAAAAACCAAAATAATAATAATAATAATAATAATAATAATAATAATAATAATAATGAATATCAATGCAGAATCTTGTCTTGTAGCCTAGTCTGGCCTTGAAGGGGCCACCTCTGCCTCCCATGTGCTGGGATTATGGGCCTGAGCTGTCACACCCAGCTCAATCACATAAACATTAAACAACAGTGATCTTTGAGCACCCCTGAGAGCTGGGCTTGGTCACAGCTGCACCTGCCCAGGTAGGGAGCAATCATCACTGTAAACTATTTATTACTTCAAATGCCAACAATCAACATTTACTGAGCACTTACTTAGTGCCAGGTATTGAGTGCCTTACACACATCCTTATGTAATCCTAATAACCTCATGAGGTCACTGCCATCGTCTCCAGCTTACACAATAGGAAACAAAGGCTTGGGAAGATGAAGAAACTGGACTCCAGGCAGTTCAGCTGAAACAGCTGAGCTGGCTCAGGTCTGCCCAGGCCCTACTTTAGGCCAAAGCTCAAGAATTTAGGCCTTGTCCTGTGTCTGGTAGGGAAAGTCAATAGGAAAGCAGGTGGAGGGCCAGTGAGACAGCTCAGACAGTAAAACTTTCGCTGTATAAGCATGAGGACTGAGTTCAATGCCTAGGTCTCCCCACCCCATGCCAAGTGACACAGTGAAGCCCTGTCTCAAAACACATCAGCTATCCCTACAAATGTAAACATCCCAAGCTGTTAGTGAGAGCTAATGTCTTTGGAAATAAGGTGGGGGCTCAGTGTGGTGGAGCACACCTGTGACCCCAGCATTTGGGAAGGAGGCAGAGGCAGGAGAATCTCTATGAGCTGAGGTCAGCCAGAGCTACATAATACACCCTGTCTCAATAAAGAAATCTCTGCTTCCTTGGGCCTCAGCAGGCCAGCAGAGATGACCAATGTCCTAGGCACCTCTCATCACCTGCCCTGTTTGCCCCTGGCCCACCTAAATGCCACTGGGTCAGTCTCTTCAACAGCGGCTTCTGGCCGACACCTCTTGTCACATGACAACAGTGCAGTTTGCTCTGTGCAAACAAATCCAGGCCAAAACTGTCAAATCTCAGCTGAGAAAAGGGATGCCTCAGTGTTTCCCGGCATACTCGGCAGTATCGGATGGGGTGTGGGGGAGTGTCATCTGAAAGCTCACCACACCAGGATATGGGAACTCTATGCCAGAGAAACATAGCAGGAAAAAGCTGAAGGGACAGGACGTTTCAAGGCTTGGGCAACAATGAACTTAACCATCTAGCAGGGCACAAGTACTCCCTGATGTTTTGTTAACTATGTTGTCCAATGATGAGAAAATCAAAGCTCAGAAAATGACTACGGTATCCCCAGGATGGTTTTACTGTGGGTAAATGCACAAATGTAGGTGTCCTACTACCACCTGAGGACCCTGACTCTGTTCTCTCAGAGGACAGATCTCCAAGAGGAAGGCCCCCGCCCACAGCCTTTTCAGATACAAACAGTATCAGAGTGTTGCCCAGCAGCCTGGACACCAGAGCAGGCAAGGGGAGGAGCTGAGCACGAGTGCGAGCTGGTGAGTATCTGGGGGTGAGGGGAGGCCGCTGGCTCTCTATCTGCTCTGGTGCTAAAGTCCAAAGGAAAAAACAGGGATGAGGTTAGGGGGTGGAAGTAAAGGTAATGGTGAATCAATGGACAAAGTTCAAATTGGGTTTGTGCCTAGGAGCAGAGGTCACCTGTTCCAACTTGTGGCCGGGACTCTAGGACTGCTTGCCAATGCCAATCTGGCACCGGCAGGAAGTGGGAACCCGGTGGCCCTGGCATTCCCAGCACGGAAGTCTGGCAGAACAAGGTTTCTGGTGACCTCACTTACACCAAACCAGTTGGTACTCTCCGGCTCCGCCTTCAACCTTAAGGTTGAACTGTGTCCTTTCTCTGCTGAGGGAGAATTTTCCTGGCTCCATGGATACCGCTGCCACATGTCCCTATCAGGTAGAGAGCTCGTGCACACCGAAGGGAGGGCTCCCACAGTCTGTGCCCTGAGCCTGGCTTTCCTCTCTCCGTGCTCTCTAGGGATGGGAGGCTCAGCACCACAGCTCCTGTTTTGCCAGCTGCCCCTGCAGCAGCTGATCCAAACTGGGGTTGTTTGGGAGAAATACCAAACACAGGCAAAACCAACTAGCCGGCTTGCTATCAGGGCACCGGCTTGCTAGAGGACTGACAATGCCAGGGCAAGACCACTCGCCCAAGGTGGACTCTGCCGGACGCTGCCTGGCCTTAGGACTGCTCCCTTCCCCAACCACCTTTCTCCTTCCCCTCCTCTTCCAAGGTCCTCCCACCAGGCTCCAAGATAGCAGCTAGCTTACTCCTCACATTCCAGTGGACCATAAATCCTCCAGGGTGGCAGAGCCACCACCCCCAAGACGTCTCTGCGCCTCCTCCCTGTACCCCACCCCCACCCCTCGCTCGGAGACGCTGGGACTTCCTCTCTTTCTTAGAAGTCACTTTAGACTTGAGAAGGATGAAGTCCAATCGGTGTGAGTTAATGATGCACAAACTATCACGCCAATTTCAGCTACCAGAGAGACAGAGAGAGAGTAGTTTTTTGAGCTTAGTGAGTGAGTTTTTGAGCTTAGCACCAGGCAGGGATAGCCCAGGAAAGGACTCCAGGAGTCCGGGATGGGGCACAGCATCCAATGGGAGCCGAGAAGGGGACTGAATTCCTTTGCGTCGCCTCCCCAAAGTTGAAGGGAACCGAAAGTGCTGGCGGCAAAGGCGCTCTGCTCCCCAGGGACCCGGGACAGGACGATGGGGTCGCGGGTCGCAGTCCGGAGCTTGCCTCCAGGAACTGAGGTGGCTTTGGGTCAGAGGGCGGAAGCCGTTTCCTCCTCGCTGCTCGAGTTTCAGAAAGTGCTGGACGTCCGGGGCGCCCGAGTGTCTCCGGAATCCCAGTCCCATAACCGCACTTACCCGTCCCAGGTGGCTCTTTTCGGCCTCATTCAGGTCCGTAGCCTGCGCGTGAGCGGCGGCCGGAGGCTCGGCTTGTTCGGACTTGGCGGCGCGCAGCAGCTCCTCCCGGATCGGGACGCCCAGCTTCTTGAGCTGCTCGTCCGTCGCGGGGTCGACCACCAGCAGGCGCACGGCGTTGAGCGCAGCGCGGATGCGGCTCACCACCTGCTGATGCGTCTCCTTCTCCACATTCTCGCCGTTCACCTCCACCAATCGGTCCCCGGCCAGCAGCCCCGACTTCTCGGCCGGAGAGCCGGGCTCCACCAGCCGGATAAACTGGCCCACCTTGCCCTTCTCGCCGTGCAGGTGGAAGCCGTAGCCGTTCGGACCCTTCTCCAGGCAGCAGAGCCGGGGCAGGGGTTCCCCGGCCGCCCCGTCCGCGCTCATCTTGCCCTAAGAACGCTCAGTGCGTTTCCCGGCGGAGGCTGGGGACGCAAGGCCTTTCTCCCCGCGCCGCGGAGCTCAAGTTGGGAGCTGAGCACCGCACGGGGCACCGTGAGCAGGTGTCCCAGGAACCGCGGCAGCGAACGCACAGGAAGGGAGCGGGCCAATCCCCGCCCTGCGCGGCGTCTGAGCGTTCCAGAGCCCGCCCCGGCTCCTAAAGCAGGGGGCGGGGCTGTGCCATGGGTGTGGATCACCTTGGACCAATCAGAAGCCACAAAACCGGGCTCTTGGGCCGGGTGAACAAATCTGACCAATCAGAATGGTAGGGGTGTGGCTTGCACTCGGCGCGGCTCCCCGCAGCGGGAGAAGAAAAGAGAGCCCAGGAAGTGGAAGTGTTTGTTACCAAGTGCGGAGTTGGGCCGATGGGGCGGGGCCGGGGCCGCCTGGGGCCGGGTTCCAGGTACTGAGCCCAGGGGCCTCGTGGGATGCGCTCTGGTTTCCACGTCGTGAAGGGGGATTTAGAAGAGCCAGTCTCCTCAAAGGATCCTCAACGCTTTAACCTCCGTCAGCCAAAGCCTGTTGCACAGCTTGGCTCGAGGGGGGGGGGGCGAGCGACAGTTGCCTTGGAAACCATCCCACACCCCCCACACTCACTCCTCCCCCTCCCCGGACCAGCTTAAGAACCGGACGGATGTCTTCTGTAACACAGTAACACTGTAACAGAGTAACTGTAACAGAATAACACTGGAGCGGGGTTGTTTAAGTAACAAAGTTTCTACTTGTGGAGTCATTGCGCTATCCCAGGACTTGGGATAAAGATGTTTGGTCTCTAATCCCTTCTAGGAACGTGTAGGGCAGGGCGGAGAGGCCATAGCTCTGTGCAGCCCACCTGGAAGACAGGTTGCTTGAGGGTAGATCAATAATAAATAAATAAATAAAGCGCTTTGGTTTTGGCAGCAGCCTTTGGCTGGGGACAGGGGGCGGGGAGAGACAGGTAGTCAATCTCAGGATTCACTCTGGAGGGAATGGAAGCCTGGCTTTTTTCAACAGAAAAAGAAAAATGACTTGGGATTGTGAGATAAGCTTTCCAGCTCTCTCTGGCTCGCAAAGATGCTGGTCTGAGGAAGGGCAGTCAGTTAAGGGTGAGGTGAGTCTAGAAGACACCAAAGAATGAGGAAGAATGAGGATGGAATGATTTGAGCATTGGGTAACAGTTTCACACAAAATGCCAAGTAACAAACTTCCCAACACGAACCTTTATCTTCTGGGTACAAAGAGAAAACCCACTAGAGTATACTTTTCAAAATACTTTAATTTAATTCTGAAAAACGCAAATGCCAGAGAGCCAGAGCTATGGGACTGGAGTTCCTGCAATCTGCTCAGAGTCCCAGAAGAGAACAGGCAAGCCCAGGCCTCTCCTTGATCTGCCTGTGCGAGGTCACAGAGAGCTTCCTTATCAACCCAAGTCTAGAGTGCTGACTCGGCTTAGAGAGCAAGATTTCTGCCTTGAAAGCAAATGCAGTAACCTCATAAATGAGCAATGCATACTTTCTTGGAGCCCCAGTCTGCCCAGCCTACAGAGCAGCAGTAAAGCTGCCTGTAGGTCATGGATCTACACACCTCCAGAGTCCTTCTAAGGGTGAGGTCAGGGCTTTGGGAGAGGCCTGCCCTTCTCCATACCCAAAGCTTGACCAAACTACCTTGTTTTGTACATATTATTACATCAGCTCTCCCAGAAATGAACAACTTCCCACTCTTTTACCTGATTTAGTGGAAGAGGAGGAGATAAAACAGTTTGGCCCTAGAATTGGTCTGAAGTTAAAGGAAAGAACAGGGAAGAGACAGAGAGCTGGGAAAAATTGGACCATGGGGTTGTTCAGTTCTGCCTTCCACCCATGCTAGGAGCCTGTGAGTTCTTTATCTGGCTCTTTCCTCTGCCTTAAATAGCTAATAGCTGTGGTGCTGTACACCTTGTCACAGGATCGGGAAGGAATGAAAGTTTTTTTGGTTTTGTTTTTGCTTTTTTTGGCTCTGACCTCTGGGGTCTAGGAAACCAGGCAGATGGCTGATGAGAGAGATTCCATGGGATGGTAGGCATCCACTGGGATGTGAGGTCCAGAGACTTGAAAGTAATGTTTTCAGGTGCCCCACTGTGCTTGTGTGGTAGAGAAAAGGGGGCACACTTCCAGAAGGAGGGTGAAGGCCAGAGTTAGCTGAACAGACCCCACCCAAGTAACTGCTAGTCTTCTTACCCCCCACCCCCCCCATCTCCACATTCACCTTTCCTGAGGCATTGGGCTAGCTTCCATCACTAAGGCCATTCCTATTGGGAAAGGCTGTCCCTTGGGAAGCCGGAGGAAGAGAAGGCTGGGGTCTCCTTAGCCTCCCTAGTGAGGGTTGTCACAAACAGCTCCCACACCCTATGGTGCCATGCGGGTGCCAGTGCTGGTGCAGTAACTCCCTTGCTAGGAGGGAGGCCCAGCCTTTTAGAAGCTAGTCCCAGAAGCAAAAGGACCAAATCCCTACCTATTTTTTTTTTGGGGGGGGTGGCACACTGGTATCTTTTTTTGGTTTTAGTTTATATATACTAAGATAAAGTGTGATTGTTTTAGCCTTCCCATGACACAGGGAAGCTAGAGGAACTAGGATGGCAGCTACCTCTCTGGCCAGGGCTGCCCACTGAAGCCCAGCTCTCTCCTAGTTGGCTTGGCAGTTAGAATTCCCAAGGGTCTCTGCGCCTCCTCTTAGCCCCTTGGGAGTCACACAAAGGAGCAGCAGCTGGGGCGTTTCTTCTGGGACTCCACATAGTCTCGGATCTGGAAGCTGGGCTCATCAGGCTGCCTGCCTGCACGGTATTTCAGTTCCCTAGAACCGGAAGAATCATGCGCTGAGCTGGGAACATAGAGCCAGGAATTCCCTACTCCCCCGCCCCGCCCCCCAGGCTTCCCAGATTGCCTCCTACTCCCCCGCCCCCAGGCTTCCCAGATTGCCTCCCATCCCAACTCAGCCTTCCCTTCCCTGCTCAGTTCTCACTTGGCAATTGCCAGAAAGGCCAGCTCCACATTCATGCCAGTCTTGGCACTGGTCTCCATGAAGGGAACACCATACTCCTGCCCGGGAGAGAGTATTCTCATGGCCTGTTTCTGGTCTCTCCCACCATTCACCCAACCCCACTGGCAGTCACTTACCCTGGCCAGCATCTCTCCATCCTCAGAACGGATCACCCTTTCACTGCTTACATCTGCCTGTAAGCCCATGTGGGTCAATCAGCTCCAGGGAAGGAAGCCTTGACCCCAGAGCCCACCTTTTGCCCCAGGAACAAGCACTGCCTGCCCTCTTCTGGTCGCCTAAGGCACTGCAGGCAGGTTGCTTGGCCTGGGGCCAGGGTTTCTGTGTTGCTCAGGCTGTGTGCCCAATGCCCGACCTGTGCACTTGGAGAAGGTGTGTAACTCTAGCAAAGGGTGTGGTGACCCAGCTTCATCAGGTGACAGCAGCTGATTAAAACACTTTGTACCTAACCCCTGACCCCCAACCTGTCCACAATGACCTAGTGATGGCTGGCAGATGAGTCACCTGGCAGCTCTCTGGCAGCAGCTTAGGTCATTGGTGGAAGGGGTTACTACTACTAAAGCTTTGGGGTGGGATAGACAGAAGTCACAAGACATGTCTGACTCCCACAGTGGAGACCTCAGAGTCCCTCGCTGGAAGGATTTAGGTGGCTATGGGGCTATGTGGGGCCAGTGCCGCCAAGGCAGTGGGACAGAAGGGCCAGAGCGCAGGGACTCTAGCACACAGCCACTCACCTTGTTGCCTAGCAGCATGATCACCACATCTCTCTGGGCATACTCATGAATCTCTGTGAGCCAGGCCTGTGGGAGAGGGGAAGCTGAGCCCGGCTGGGGCCAAGGACCAGGGTATTCTTCTCCCAGAGGGCTCTGTTGGGTTGCTAAAATCACAAATGGGCTCAGTAATCAAAAGCAATGGGAACGGCCATGTTTGGCAACACAGGCTTATGCACACTGCATAGGGGCAGGAGGGCAGAGGTGGAGGCAAGCCTGAGCTGCATATCTGGACCCTGCCTCAAAACAAAACAACCCAACAACAACAACAACAAACAGAAACTGGAGGCAGAGATGGAGGTCGAGACGGCTAAGCCTGGCTGGGGATGTTATACGGTAGTAAAATGCTTTTCTTTAATGTACAATGCTCTGGGTTTCATTTTTCTGTATTGCCTTTCTGACGGAAAAAAGCACTGAGATCGATTAGTGATGTCTGCCACGAGTATAGGCTTGGAAGTGGCAATGACAATGACATACAGTCCCCACCCTTTTATAGCTATCCGTCTTATCCCCTCAGCGTGCTCTTCAGTAACCAGTCCTCAAGGTCTAGGAGCACATGAAACCTACATGATGTTGTATAGAGAGTCATGCTTGTATTTATTGGTTATGGCCTCTGTTCTCTAACGGTTTGGTTGTGAGAACATAGCCACTCACTCTGTCTTCTTGAGTTGCAACTTGGCCTGGATGCATGTGGAGTTTTCTGCTTGGGCTTTCCCCTGGGTCCCTGTGGCTAATTGTCCAGGGTGGAGCCGGGACTGTTCTGAACACTTTGGTATAAAACACACACATGAATCACTGTACAGTCAGCACGGAGCACACCAGCCTGCTTCGTTCTCATGCTTACACGGCAATGAAATGCCCACTCACCACTGAGTGGTTTTCAAAGATGACGGGGTCTGTGGTCTACCTGTTTTTACACAATTGAAGCAATCTGGCCTGTTCTGGCTGCTCATGACAGGCAGGGTTGTTGGGGTGAGGGAAGGACCTTGGGTGGAGAGGACCTACCCTGATGTTGTCAAAGGAAGATTTGTTGGTGATGTCATACAGCAGGAGCAGGGCTGGAGGGGGACAGATAGAGGAGATGAGAGCATCAGTAGGGGTGCTGCAGAATGGGGACAGGCTAGAGGACAAGAACTTACCTTGAGCATCTCGGTAATAAGCATGGGTCACACTTCGGAAACGCTCCTGTCCTGCAGTGTCCCAGATCTGGGGGGGGGGGGAGGGGGAAGAGCAGGGCTAGCATGCTGTGGCATGAGAGCTGTCTGTGAGATGGGGCCTGTTTCCTACTGTGGGTTCGCACAGGGCTCCCCAGCATCTGATAACATCGTCAGTGGCATTTCTGCTGTCTTAAACCCATTAACTATTGTTTCCTCTTCTCCAATCCAGGGGTTGGGGTGCTTAGAGCGGTAGAGACTTGGAAACTGGAGCGGGGAGGGGCATTCAAGGAGGCAAGGCCTAGCTGAGGGCTTTTTGAGTTGCCTTTGATGGGAGAGAGGGTGCCTGGGAACTGCTTTGGCTGCAGATATCAAACAAAGAAAAAGTTTCCTCTCACAGGCCCCACAGGAAGTTACCCCAGACCGAGGCCGTGGCTGTAGGCCTGTGGTTCAGGTTGAGAAGCAAGTGCAAGCCCCTCCCCCACCCCAGCAACTGCTTTTACCTGAAGCTTCACCCTGGTGCCGTCCACTGTCACCACCTTGTTCTGAAAGAGAGAAGGGCAGAGGGTGGGGAGGGGATGTTGGATGCTCCCTGAGGTCTGTCAATATCCTGCACTGGTCTCTCTCCAGGCCTACAGGCAGTGTGGTGGGCCTGAGACATCTCCAGTCAGATCACCCCAGGAGAGCAGTGGGAACCTGTGTCAAGATTTCTCCATTCATTGTTCTCATAACTTAGCCAGGCAAGAGGGACCTTCAGACCTGCCTAGTTCTCTGTGAGCCACCATGTGGTTGCTGGGAATTCAACTCAAGACCTCTGGAAGGCCAGCCTGGTGCTCCTAACTGCGGAGCCATCTCTCCAGGCATGCCTAGTTCTCTGTGGAACTCAGCAGGCAGCACAGGGAGTGTGTGTGGGCGGATCTGACCCTTCCTCAGAGTTCATCTTCAGAGATCGAGGCACCCATCACATCCTGAGGCCTTCAGAGGCTTATCCTGCAAGAGCATCTTCCCTCCCATTACCCATAATTCTCTCAGTGTAGCCTCAGCATTCCATCCACTGGGACAGGCGCAAAGCTGCCGCAGGCCAGCCTGCTGGGGTCGGACTTTTTCCCTCCGGGATCTCTTGCTTTGCAGCACTAGTAGTCCTGCTCGCACACTGATAAAGATAAAAACCTCAGAGTCCTTGGGGAGGGGAAGGGGCAGCCCTGAGAGCTCTGTCTCTGAACCCAGCCTTTCAGATTCTTGGCAATTGCTTCTTGAAGACTGACCTTGAGAGGGGCCCAGCTCAGATGGCCATGAGCAAGGGGCTCTCGGGACTTAGACCACGACACGAGACAACCTTGCTTGGGGATGCTATCCTAGAGCTGAGAAGAAGGTGAGCAAGATGCCAATCCTGCCCAGACTCCTTTGACCTGGTTGCTTCTGTGGTCGTGGTGGGAGTACCTCTGGGGCTTCACAGTAAGCCCCAAGTGCCCTCAGGCCTCCAAGACAAGGACAGGGTACCCTTCTTGAGCCTAAGCTGTAACCAGCTCACTGCAGGAGGAGCCTGCAGCCACCTCACCCTGAAGTCTATGCCGACGGTGGCTATGAAGGTTCCGGACAGGAAGGCCCCGTCTTTGAATTGGATCAGGAAACAGGTTTTGCCGACGCCTGAGTCTCCCAGAAGCATCACCTAGGAGATGGGGCAGAGGCAGTTAACGGTGACCAGGGAAGAGAAGGGGTCTTCTGGAGTTCCAGCGAGGATTGTCCTCCAGAGGGTCAGAGTAGGAGAGGAGGATGGAGGACACCGGTAGGACAGAGGGACATTGTCTCCAGTGAGCCAGATTTGTCATTGTTTTCTCCATTCTCCTTTTCTCAGCCCCCAGGCTCTCCCTCCGAGCCTCGTGTACTAGCCACTGTCCTCAACGTCAGTCTGAGACCTTGGACACATATTTGCCCATTGCTGAACAGATCATTGCTCGTCTGGGTGTGCACTCAGGTGCACACAGGTAGGTGGGCTCCCACACAGGGAAAAGGGCCTCTCCACCAGGAGCCTAGCAAGACTTGATGGATGGCTGGGGACATGGTGGTGCATGCTCTCATCTTAGCATTTGAGGGGCAGAAGCGGGCAGATAGCTCTAGGCCAGTGAATATGAGGGCTAGCCAAAGCTAAATAGTGAGACCCTAACCCCCCAAAAAAAACCCAACAACAACAACAAAACAAAAAACGAAAAACAAACAAACAAACAAACAAAAACAAAAAACCCCAAACTTGACGGGTGGAACATTGTCTTTAACTACAATGTCTTTAAATTACTATTGCTGGAGTTTCCTTTTGGGTCAGTCATTAATTTAGAAGCGTCTAATGAGGACTTACATTCACAATAGGCTTGCAAGCATTAGGGGAAGTTGACATTTATTCTGAGATGGGGAGACAGTTAGTCTGAAGCTTTTAGCAGAAACCTTCCAAGAGGGACACATGGTTGCAAACTGGCATCTTTGGGCCACTGGGGGGGTGGTAGGAATGGTGGGGGATCGATCTCTTTGGCCAGTCATCTCAGAGAATGGTAGTGTAGACTCCAAGCCAGAATGTTCCCAACCGTCTGGCTTGACCGATAATAAGGGTGGAATTATTGGGCTCTCTGAACTTGATGGTGGAAACAAAAAGCTTTTCTCCCGCAGATACGGGGCCTTGGGATCTATTAGTTAACTTAGGAGAAGAGATGTGGAGGTAGGCCGGAGTGGAAGGGACCTAAGGCTGAGTTCTTCTACTACAAAAAGCTTCCTGTGAGCGTTGGGGGAGATTCTTTAATCTTTTTCTGCAGTTTACCCATCATAATGGGTGGGAAGTGGGAGGCCTTCCCAGAGTTTGTTAACGTCTAGGGTCAACAAAGCCTATGTGATCCACTCAGGGGCGGGTATTGCCTGTCTGAGACCTTAGACCTCCTAAGGTGTTCACCATGTTCCTTTCCCACAACTACAGACTTGGGACTAGGTCAAGCCTTGGCGGGTTGGGGGTTAGCTACTTTGCTGGCCAGGCACTCCAATGGCTCTGGGGCCCCAGCCCCAGCCCCAGGAGGTGTGTGTGGGGGTGGACACTGGTATTTGTTTGCTTTACAGATCACAGCTGCCTTCAGCAAACCAAGCAGCCAGTCAAGTCCACCAAACACAAACAGCTGCTCAGCCTTACCACCTCCTAGGTAAACAGCTCAGCTGGCCCACAGGGCAAGGAGGTCAGGAGATCCCTCTCATCAGCCTGGGGGCTGGCCGTCAGCCGCTCCCCATCCCCTGAAGACATAGGGCCCCATTTCCTGCCACAAGCCCACACAGGGCGCCTATCTCAACGGCTCTGGGTGGGTAGGCTGGCAGTCTGGCTTCCCCTGAAACCCTGGGGGCGGAGACCTAAGGCTCCTAGTGAGAGCGAGACCTGGGGTTGGGAGCTATCAAGAGGCCTGTGCCCTTCCAGAACAGGGTTCAGTCCCAACACAACCCTCACTTAGCTCTCCCTAACCTACTGCAGAGGAAGAGTGGAGGCTGCCGGCTGGCTCAGCGTCTCTTTTTAGAGTTCCCTGTGCTTGCCTACTCCAAGGACACAGATGGGGGAGGTGGAGGCAGACGAGGGTCCATGCTTCTCTCGCCTGCTTTTGTACAGAACATGCGTGCAGAAGGCATGCACGTCAGAGAGTTTACAGCCATCGGGGGAGGGAAGGTGGGCCACTGCCACTAACTGCTGTGTCTTTTTCAGCTTTCTAAAAATTCCCAAGCGGACTTGTGGGCTGGCTACACACACCTTGGGGGGCGGGGGCGGGGGCGGGGGCGGGGGTGGGGATGGGTGGGGGGACGCAAGCTCACCATTGGGAAGAGGCTGTGAGTCTGTATGGAGGCAGTGGGAAGGAAGGGGGTGGAATTTGCTGCTGAGTGGGGACCCAGAGCATTGAACGTGGGTGACAGGTGTCACCCTTTGAGGCTTAGCTAAAAAAGGGCAGTAACCTTGAGATGCCTCCGCAGTGTCTGTGTCTTCAGGGAGTCCCCATACCCCAGCACCTCCAAAGTGTGGCAGGAGATCTGGGTTGTTGTCCACAGGGTGGGAAGTCTAAGTCCTTCTGATCTGTCTGCCTTGCCCCACACCCTCTGTCCGATGTTAGCCTAGATTCCCCAGAGACTGAGATGCGCCCAGGGGTTATGCTCCAGACCCCAGACCCAGGAACGACTGAGTCCAATCTAGACACTTCCAGAGAGGAGAGTAGACGGGGAAGGACAGGGTTCTATGGCAAAGGACACCAGGAGGGATGTCCCTCAGAGCCGACCTGGGGGCCCCGAGCACTGGGCGCAGCGCCCACCCACCTTGCCCGTGAGATCGTAGTTCGGACTGCAGGATGGGGAGTGCTCGGGGGCCTCGCCATCCCCGGTGGTAGCAGCTCCGGGCGTGCCAGTCATGTCCCCGGACAGTCAGAGGTGAGCCGGGCTCGCTGCAGGCAAGGGAGAGCGCGGAACCGCCCTGCCCTAGGCTCCGCCCACTCCTCCCTCCCCATCCACCAACCGGCTCGGACCCTGATAGGCTCCTCCCTCCGTCCCGCCATCCCCTCGACGACGCCTGCCAGGATGTCTAGGGCTTGCAGAATGTGAGCCCGAGGGACTGGTAGTCCTCCTGAGAGACATTAGCCTAGTTTAGTGCTCTTACAGCACCGAATGAGTTCAGGTACAGGACCACTCCCCTAAAGTCACAGCGGCGGCTTTAGGTTGCCATCGAGGCAGCTGACCCGGGAGACCCAGTTGGCTGCGGAAGGTGTGGCGCCTGGTTTCCTACTGCGGCTGTGTAGCGTGGCCAGCAGGGGGCGGCCGAGCTCCAGCCAGCTGCCGGCGAACTTACCTGCAGGCAGGAGGCTGGGAACACCCCTGAGCAGCGTTTGACAGGGAGCTAGCTGCATTCTGAAGCCAGTAACTAAACAGTTCCTTTTTTTTTTTTTTTTTTTTTTTTTTTTTTTTTTTTGCTGAAGGACCCCAGCTCGAGCTCATTTGAGTCGACTTATGTTCACCGACACTCACCTTGGAGGGCACTGGCGCTGTGCCGTCTAGGGAGCTCCTGGGTGGTGCTAACACTTTGAGCCCTTTGTGATGCATGATCTGTCATTTCTCGCTGGCTTGTTGGTCTAAACCCCTAATGCCCCACACGGGAACGCTCTCAAAGGTGGGCCTTTGCAGCCCTCCTTTCCAAGGGAGCAGATTAGGGCCAGCCTTATTCAGGTGAGACCCAGGCCTGGCCGCCAAGTGGGTGTCACATGAATTCGAGTGTCGTTTTGAGCAGTTTCAGAATCACCTGAGAGACCGGTCTTTGGGCTTGCCTGTGAGGGATTATCTCAGTTAGGCCAACTGAGGTTGGAAGACCCAGCCAGGAGATGGGCCATCTAAGAGAGAGGAAACATCACAAACCCGTTTGACCTCTGCGGTTTGTCTGGGGCTGTGATGTTACCAGCTGCCTCCTCAAGCCCCTGCTGCTGGACTTCCCTGCCATGATGGACTATCACCCCCAGACTCCCTTTCGCAATAAATTATGCTAGTGTGCTTTATCTCAGCAACAGGAGAGGTAACGGAGACAAGCCCCGAAACCAACGTGTGATGAAGAAAGACGAAGCAAATAGGGAGAAGACAGTCTTGCAAAGACAGAAATATGGAGGGTACCTGGGACTGGCAAAAGTAGGGAGAATCCTGATGTGAGCCGCTGACACCTTGGTTTGGGACTTTGGTTCGTGGTGTTGGCTCCATATTATTTGGAGAAAAGGCTGAAGCTTCAGGGGTTGGGGCTTAGCTGGAGGAAGTGGGTCACAGTTGCTCTCTTTCTAGTAGGCTAGGTTTGGCACGGAGCAGACCACGCATCTCCAGAGATGGCAGAGATAAAAGCATTCTTTTTTATTTTTATTTTTAAAGATTTATTTATTTATTATGTAAGCAACATTCTGCCTTCATGTATTCTTGCATGCCAGAAGAGGAAACCAAATCTCATTCTAGATGGTTGTGAGGCACCATGCGGTTCCTGGGAATTGAACTCAGGACCTCTGGAAGAGCAGCCAGTGCTCTTAATCTGTAAGGCATCTCTCCAGCCCCAATAAAAGCGTTCTTACAGACCTCTGGGGAGAATGTGGTTCTTTTTCTGGGCTATGATTGTTGGGACCTGTGGGTTATGGTCCCTGGGTCTGCAGCATGAGGGCATCAAAGTATGCATTGTCCCCTGGGATACTTTGTATCCTGTGGTGTAGTCCTGAGTGAGTCAGAACCAAGAGGGGTGTAAGGACTTTCAGAGTGGGGCTGTGAAGAAGAGGGGCTCACTGAAGGGCAGGGGCTCATTAATGTGGCCTTCGGAGAGGGAATGATCTAGAACGCAACACCAGGTTTTCTACCTGTGCTCTGATACAGTGTGCATGCTGTGGTAGCCTGTGTCTCTCCCACAGTAGTGGTTCACACCTCATGTCACACCACAATCATACTCTGTGACACTGACACTACCCCAGAGACACCCCTCATATGCACACCTCACATCATCCCTTAACAACACACAAGCCTCATGTCACAGACACACACTGTATACCACATATCATATAACACCGTAATGCATGTCTCCTGTCATAGTACAAGCATACAAAGTCTTACTCGAGTCCCAGACACATACCTCGCTTCACTCCAGACACATGCATGGCTGTCACCACATAGAAACCACAGACATAATTTGCATTACACTAAGAACACAGGACACAACACATCAATGCTCACATGCCCTCAAATTGACCACATATTTCACTTGGTGGTTTGAAAGGAAACGGACCCCAAAGGGAGTTATGGGGACATGATTTGGAGGAGTGGCCTTGTTGGAGCAGGGTGGTCTTACTGGAGGAAGTGTGTCACTGTAGAGGTGGGCTTTGAGGTCTCATATATATTTAAGCCATGCTCAGTGAGACAGTTCATTTCCTGTTGCCTTCGGTGTAGAATTCTCCAGCACCATGTCTGCCCGCACGCTGCCATGCTCCCCGCCATATGATAATGGACTGAACCTCTGAAACAGTAAGCCACCATCTCAATAAAATGTTTTCTTTTCTAAGAGTTGCTGTGGTCATGGTGTCTCTTGAAACTCCAAGTCACTTTACATCCTTACTGGATGCCCAAATCATCTTAAAAAAACACTAAGTTATCCAACCTCTCCCACACTCCCCAGATGTGAAACGCACATACCACATGACCCTCTAATCAGAAGCCCCTGCTCCATCGTGTCACGGACCACACACGCACACAGTTATCCTGATAGAGGATAGGCCAGCGACTCAGGTACCTCTCCTCCATTTGTAGGAACACTGGGGCTCCTCCCAGACATGCAGGTGGGTTGAAGAGAACCCCAGAGCTGTTGAACACATACCACAGTGACTGCAGGGTTCAGATGTGGAGGGGAGACTAGGGTAAAAGCTGTAGCAACAAGGTCAACACTCAGGTTTGCGCACTGGCGCAAAGATGGCCTGCAGCATAGCTCCCAGTTGAATGGCAGCCTCTGTCCCTCTAGCCTGAGCTAAAGCCATGGCCTCTGCAGGTTTTTACACACCCCGAACACGTGTTGAGAACCTCTAGCCTCCACGGTGTGTGACCTTGACCAGAAGATGAAGGGTTTAGGCTTTAACAGGCGATAGTGAGATGATGTCAGGTGGACAGAGGAAGGTTTTAGAGATACATTTCGGAACATTGTTTAGGTAAAGCTGGAGAGTCTGAGATCAAGCTGTAACCAACAAGGAAGACCTGACCTTCAGTGGGAGAGGGGGAAGTTGAGTGGAAAGGTTAATGTTTTATTGTTTGAATACAAAATGTCCCTAGATACTTTTCTTTTTTAGAAAATTCCTGGACCCCAGCCAGTGGCATTATTTTAGGAGATGGTAGAATTTTTAAGAGTTGAGCCCTAGCTGGAGAAATTGGGTCTCAGGTCTATACTTTGAATTTATCCCTGATCTCTCTCCTTGGCTCCTGTCTGCTATTGGGTGAGTAGCTCTGGTGTTGTGTCTTGTTATGAACCCAGCATCAACGGAGCCAAGGACCACAAAGAGGAGCTCTGAAATGTGAGCCAAAATAAACCTTTCCTCAAGTCGTTTACAACTAAAGTGATAAGAACTCTAGGGTATAAAGCTGGCTCTTTGAAACCTATTCCTGATGGGGGATGTCCTTCTGTGTATGTATGTATATATATATATATATATATATATATATATATATATATATGTTTCTCTTATTGGTTGATGATGTTTGGCCAATGAGGCAGGAAGATAGGAGTGACTAGGAGACAAGGAGAATTCTAGGAAAGGTAGGCAGAGGGAGCCTGACACGGAGTGATGAGATGCAGGGGCATTACCGGGTAAGCCGCAGCCTCATGGCAACTCATCAATAGATTGATAGAAGTGGGTTAAGACAGAGCTAAGATAGAACTAAGACAGAGCTAGCCAATAAGAAACCGTAGTCATTGGCCAGCAGTTTTATAACTAGTATAGAGACCATGTACTTATTTGGGGCTGAGAAGGGTGATGGGGTCTGGCAGGACAAGAAACTGCCTGCAACGTATTCCCTTTGGTGGGATGCCTTGTTCAGCCTTGATGCAAGTGGGAGGAGCTTGATCCTGCCTCAGCTTGATGTGCCATGCTTTGTTGATTCCCATGGGAGGCCTTATCCCATCTAAGTGGAGATGTTAGAAGAGTGAATGACAGGTGTAGCAGGAATGTGTGGGGGAGGGGAGTGGGAGAAGAGGAAGGAGGAAAAACTGTGAATATGAAATACATTTATTTTTAAATAATAAAAAAAAGACTAGGCTAGGCTTTTGTATGCTAAAACCAAGGAAAAGGAAGAATTAGGCATCACACAAAATGCTATGCTATAAAGAAGCATTTGTATTTCCAAATAAAGTAACTGGATTAAGCAGTTTAAGAAATTGGTAACAGGAGTGGGGGTGCTGCTCTGACTAACCTGTGAGGGTCGTTGCCTTTGGAACTGGTTTTCAGGAGGAATTGGAGGCCTAGAGTGCCAGAATCTGATGTCAATAGGTGATTGTGGTGTGAGTTTGAAAGGCTGAAATGATGACAAAAACAATGATGGTGTTCATCAGGTTTCAGGTGGGAGTGAGGATTTTTTGGGGGGAGCTGATTAGACTATAAGCCATTCATGTTACAATCTTGCTAAGCACTTTTTTAACATTGTAACTGGGGTTTCAGACTTGGCAGAGGGCTGAGTTTAAAAGTAGGGCACTAAGTAACCCAGTGCAGGCAGTTTTAAGGCAGTTTAACATTCAGGTTGCAGCGTTGTTATTGCCAGCTGCTTCTAGCCAGGTTGATAGTGAGGCCTCAAGAGCAACAGCTGAACAGAAAGTCTTGAAAAACTCGCAGTGTGGTTATAAAAGCCTGTGTGTGTGTGTGTGTGTGTGTGTGTGTGTGTGTGTGTGTGTGTGTGAGTGTGTGTGAGTGAGTGTGAGTGTGTGTGTGTGTGAGTGTGTGAGTGTGTGAGTGTGTGTGGTGTGTGAGTGTGTGTGTGTGTGAGTGTGTGTGAGTGTGAGTGTGTGTGTGTGTGTTAGGAGCCAGGGGATGGTGGCACACAACTTTTATCCCAGCACTTAGGAGGCAGAGGCAAGTGGGACCTCTTTGAATTTGGGGCCAGCCTGGTTATAAAGTGAGTTCAAGGACACTTTCTCTGTGTAACCTTGTCTCAAAAACAAACAAACAAACAAACAAACAAACAAAAACAAAAAGACAGAGGCTAATGAAGTCAGGGCTCCCGAAGAGACTGATAACATTTAAGAGAAGTCTAGTGTTTTACGTCAGAGCACTAGAAAAATGGAGTGCCTGACTAATACCACTGTGAATTCTGTTGATTCCAGTAAACCCAGCAACAGGACTCTGCAGCCAGCACAACAGGGCTTGTGATGGAGAGTTTGGGGGAGAGCAGGATTTGAGAGGTGACAGTTCCATGCCTGAAAGGCCACAGACATGGGATTTTCTCAGTGAAGGCAAGTCCATTCTGTGTCCCCTTCCCTCTCTTGATACCCAGGCTGAGTCCAGCCTCCTGAGCAGGGCCAGCAAAAGCTTGGTGTGGCCTCTTCTGCTTCAGTTATTATTACTTGGGAGTTTAAGCCCAGGCCCAGGACACTTGCAAATTACACTATGTGCTTAAAAAAAAAAAAAAAACAAAAACAAAAAAACCTCTCAGTTGTGGCTTGAGATGACTCAGTGGTTAAGAGCACTGTCATCTCTTTCAGAAGACCTGGGTTTGATTCCCAGAATCCACTTGGCAGCTCATAGCTATCTATAACTACAGTTCCAGGGGATCCAATGCCTTTTTCTGGTCTCCATGGGTACTAGGCACAAAACAGCCACACACATTAAAAAAAAATAATAATAATTTAAAACATCTCACTGAGTGATAGGTCAGTAAGCAAGGGTTTTATAACCAGTATCTCTAGGGGCCAGTATTTGAAGGATACCCAATGTGCTTCGGTATCTTTGCCTAGTAGGATATGGCAAAATAGCTGTTGTGCAACGACCCAGCTATTTTGGTCAGGAGAATGGACCAGGAGGGAGTGAAAAGTCCCCGGCACTAAGGGTAATAATAGTCATGGTCACAATCAAGCTATTGTTGGACTCCATCGCACTTCCTCTGTATGGTTTCTGCCACATGTGGTTCGTGTCACATGTGGTTATCCTGCTTGTCACTAGCGGGACTTTCCCTGGATTTGAGTCCTATCTGGGGAGCATGGTTGTGTTTGTTTGTAGTTTAAGGTCCTGCTCTTGACCAGGCTCAAGCTACACTCAAGTTACCCATATCCTGGATGCTGGCCTTGGTTGAGGATGTAAAAGTCTATTCCCAGGTCAGCAGGAGACTTCTCTCACCTTGGCTCGGATGCTTGGATTTCTCAGTCTTCTGAGAGTCTTGCCTTAGTTTTCTCTCCAAACCAGCAGCCTGTGTCTTTTTCAGACATGGATCAGAATTTTCAGATCCAGGATCACCTACTCTCTGATCTCCAAATCAGGGCAAGGATAGGTGAGATGTGGGTGTAACTGTGAGGGGAGGGTGACGTGGGCTGGAGCCTTGCTTCCAGACAGGCTGATCCAAGGCCTTAGGGACTGGCCTTGGCCTTGGCCTTCTGGGACTCAGCGTACCTTGTTCTGCCTTCCCCTTAGAGAAGGTGGGACTCAGCTCACGCTGGTTTTGAGAATACTTTCTAATTAGATACCCACCCACCTACCCACACCCCAGTGCTGTGTCCCAGAAGACACCAAGAGATAAAAACCTTGCTTGCTGACTCCAAGCCCCTGTGGCCATGAAAATTTGCACATTCTGTACTGTCATTTATTGTCCTTCCAGAATCTTTGCAGCCATTAGGTTGACCCGAGTATATGCCCAGATACCCTTGTTTACTTGGTCTGTAGACTTCAGGTGAAATGGAACCACCATATCACCCATGGCCAAAGCCCAACCCTTCCCAGTCCCCTTCAATTTGTCTGCATCTCTAGAAATAGGTTGTTCGTCAGATTCTTCTAGTGGTCTCATGCAAGCACCCACCTATTTCTGGCCGGCACCTGACACACATCCAGGGGTTCCCAGAGTGGGCAGTGCCAGTGAGTACTTACTGTGAACCCGATGCCCACGGTGGCTGAGAAGGAGCCAGGGATGAACTTTCCCTGGTCAAATTGAACCAGTAGAGATGTCTTCCCAACGCCACTGTCACCAACCAGGATGGTCTGAAAAGCAGCAATGGAGATGAGGTGAGGCCTCCAGATGGATTAGCTGTGACTATAGGTGGTGGTGCTTTCTGAACACACACACACACTCACACACACTCACACACACTCACACACTCACACACACTCACACACACTCACACACTCACACACACACTCACACACACACACTCACACACACTCACACACACACACACACACACACACTCACTTCTTGATTTTCTTTTTATTGAAGTCAATGGAAAAGGCTCAGGGTATAGAAGAAAACTATGCCAAACCGAGTTCATGAACACCTGAGATAACCTAATGATTTCCCTCCCATCCCCAGGATTCTGATGCGCTGGGCCTTCTGCTCTGCTCTGAGCTCCATCATTGCTGTGTTTGTGTCACACAGCCCATGGACAATTTGAGGCAAAGGCAGACCACGGCAGGGACATGTCTAGCCTGTTCTGGGGGATACTAGACTCCTCTAACTGCTGGCTTCAGCTTGAGGACCCCTGCCCCCCGAGATTCCCTGGCTTCTCTAGCTCTCACCTCATTCTCCATAGAGGCGTTTCCCCCAATAAAATCCTTGCACATTTCCTTTTGGTGTCTGCTCCCTGGAAGGTCAGGTAACGTGATGGATTTCCATGCGTGCTAGTCCAGAAGGACCCTGGTGTGTAACATGAGATTGGGATGCCTAGGGTGGCAAGCCTTGGGAATAGTTCACAGCTGGCCCTGCAAATGACAAACCCTGGGAGAGGACAGTGTCCCAGCGTGAGGAGGACTTTAGGAAACAGGGTAAAGGTCACCCTGCCCTGGGAGGTCGGTCTGAGAGGGAGTAGAGTGAGAACCAGCCTGGAAACTCGGGTGAAACGTTCCAAGGATGACCATCAAGCACTTGGCAGAACTACACTCGAGCTGTGTCCTAAGAGAAAGGGAGGGGGCAGTGGATGAGACGACAAAGGCCTTGATTTCAAGGTGGGCAGGAGCCACTTTCTAAAGACAACACTGGAGGTGGTTGGAAGACTCAAGATAGGCAAATTTCATCAGCATTTGCGGAGACACAAAAGCAGAGGGACTGCCAGAGTCTCAGGCCCATGCACCCGGCTTCGGGCTCGGCTGGCAGGGAGGGGAATCAGAGTGGGCTGAACACAGCGTTGTCTGTGACATGGTGACTTTGAATGTCTTCTGATGATGACTCTTCAGCCTCTGTCTCCCAAATGAAATTCTGCTGGGCTTCTATTTCCTGCTTGATTGAAGAGCGCCATTTGTTTGTTATGAACAGTGGCTTGGTTAATTTGCATCTCACACTGAACTTCCCCAGGCTTCGAGATGCACTTCCTAGAGAGAATAATCTAGAGGAACCTTCATGCCCTGGTTCACTCCCTCGAGGACACGGCAGACTCAATGCTCTCCCCCACCCCCCGTGCCCCTTTTCCTCCACAGGGCCACAAGCCCACGGGGCACATTCTCTCACTGCTCTTTGTACCAGCTGAACTCAGGTTTAGGCAGGGCTGTCTCTTGATTGGTCTTTACCATCAAGAACCTAATGATGGGGCTGGAGGCATCGAGGCTCAGCACCCACAGGGCAGCTCACAACCATCCGTAAGTCTAGTTCCAGGGATCTGATGCCCTTTTCTGACCTCCACAGCATACACATGCTGCACATATAAACATACAGACAAAATACTCATACACGTAAAATAAAATAAACACTCTAAAAAGAATGCATTGATAACTGTGCTGAGAGATTTTTATGTTTTTTTTTAATGTCTCCTTATGTAGCTATGTCCTCGACTCATTATGTAGATCAGGCTGGCCTTGAACTTTTAGGGGTTCTCCTGGCTTCACATCCTGAGTGCTGGGGTGACAGACATGTGCTGATTCTGTCTGATTGTCAATTTTTTTTTTTTTTTTCGAATCTGGGCAATCACAGAGTGTTCTGGGTGGTCAACAACAAACCTCGTTGACTACTTCCTTAGACCTGTCTGTTGTCTAGATTAAAAGGTTATGATACTTTATGATCTATCTGTGTGTGTGTGTGTGTGTATGAGTGCATGTGTGCATGCTTTAGCGTGTGTGTGTGTGTGTGTGTGTGTGTGTGTGTGTGTGTATGAGTGCATGTGTGCATGCTTTAGCGTGTGTGTGTGTGTGTGTGTGTGTGTGCATGTGTGCATGCTTTAGCATGTGTGTGTGTGTGTAGGACACAGGACAATCGTCGGTGTTTCCCTTCTACCATGGGAATCCCTCCTCTCTCTTCCGTCATGTTGTTCGCTGGGGTTGAACTCAGGCAGTCAGTTGGACCCAAACCTGTGAGCCACCTGTCTGCATTTCCTTCCCCTTCCTTCTGCTTTGAGAAGGTTTCACATGTATCTCAGGTGGTTTTGGGTTCCCGATCCTCCTGCCTCCACCTTCTAGGCACAGGAGATGCAGGTGTGCACCGACACGCCTGGCTGGGTTTGCTTTTCTTAAGGCGTTTTACTAATGTCTGCCCTTGTGTCTCCACCATCTACAAAGGGAATTTGAGGTAGTTTATAACAGACCCACGTGCACCAAAGGGCGCTTAAGGATTGTGTCTGAGAAAGAGCACAGGGCACAAAGGAAAGCTGGGGGGGGGCGGGGGTGGGGAGAGGGGGCGGGGGCGGGGGGAGGGGGCGGGGGCGGGGGGAGGGGGAGTGTACCGACCCCCGGTCAGATAGCCATCGCTGCATTCAAGTGTTGCATTTAGTTTTACCTTGCTGGGTGTCAAGACAAAATGGGGAACTGTAGGTTTCTGTGGTATTTGTGTGACAGAGCCTGTTTAACCAGTTACCATTCTCTCCAGTCAGGTGACACTAAGAGTCATCCTCAATGAAAAATAAGCAGCAGCCTTTTTTGCAGGAGATGTGACACTTTTTTGCTCATGAGGGAGCCCCGCAGTAAATCCCAGGGCAGCGTGTGGCCGACTCCAAGTCTGATACTTCGGTGGTCTTCAGCTGCATAATTAAAAGACTTTAAAAGCAAGGCTGCTCTCCTTGGGGAAAAAGGAATTTTACTTCAGGACTCTGGCCTATTGGACTAGGTGGGATGGTGCACACCTCTGATGCCAGCCCTCAGAAGGCGGGCACAGGAGGTTACAAGTCAGAAGTCAGACTGGAGTCATACACTGAATCAGAGTCCCACGGGGCTGCACCGCGGCCATGTCAGAAACGCAAACACCTGTAGCCCTGGCTCCCACCTGAGAGCACCCAGGCTTTCACTGTTTTGGACTTTGGACTAACCAGACCCCACAACCATATAAGGCAGTTTCTTAGAACAAACTCCAGTATTAGATTTAATCCTTATTGCCAACTTGACTGAGCTGAGGCATTCAGAAACTCTCAAAGGACACATCTGGGTGTCCTGAGGGCATTTCCAGAGAGGATTAACTGCGATGGGAAGACCCACTCTGAGTGTGAGTGGCACATCCTGTGGGTTAGAGCCCAGGGAAGGCCGAGAGAGCCAGGTGGCTTCTGCCATTCCCAAGATTCTGCGTCCTAGGTGGCCACACGGCGATCAGAACGCCTGTTTCACAGTCCCATCACCAAGCTCGTGGGACCAAGTGGCCCTGGACTAAATTCTCCCAAACCATTAGCCAAATAATCCCTTCTGCCCTGAAGTTGGTCAGGCATTTTGAGGGCAACAACGAAAACTTGGCTAATATACCGTTTGTGTAGTGCTAGAGAAGTCTGCCAGACCACATAGCGCCCAGTTGTTTGAGAACGGTTGGCACTGGGCTTTCATAGTGGGAGCAGGCAGATGTTTGGAGAGCATTTGAGCATATCAAAGTTACCAATGCAAATTCTTTTGACTCCCCCCCCCCCCGGAAGTACACCAAGATATGTGTGAAAAGAGCGCTTTGCTAGAACAAATAACTCATCAAGTATGTACTGGGGAAGTGAACTCTAGAGTATGCACAATAGAGATCTAGGAATGGAAAAGATGGGCTCTGGAGATGGTTCAGTGGACAAAAGCACTTGCTGTCCTAGTTACTTTTCTATGGCAGTGATAAAACACCGGGACCAAAGCGACTTACAGAGCGGGGGTGGGGGGTGGGGGGGTAGGAGTAAGGGGGGAGGAGGGTGGGAGTAAGGGGGTGGGGGTGTTATTTGGGCTTGTGGTTCCAGAGGGATAAGAATCCATCATGGCAGCGTAGACACATGGCTATGGCCAATCCTTGGGTGCTACCTAGAGCAACCCAGAGCCAGGCATCAGCTTTTCCCTTTCTGATGGTGATTGTTTTATAGGACAGCCTTCCTCACAACAGACACGAGCATGTCAGGTGGTCTGGGCTTCACATCAGTGTGCCCATCTGATTTCTGGGACAGACCTCTTTCTGTAGGGAGACATTAGGTGAGTGAAAGACCAGCCTCAATATTAAAAGTGATCTCTCATGGTGGCGAGATTAGGGGCCAAACGTTCTTCTTGCCTGTCATCTTCCCTATCCCCTAAAATGGGTTCATGTTACTTTAGTGAGTTAGACAAGCATACTATTTTGAAGTTTTTATTTTATTTTTAATTACATGTATATGCGTGTCTGTTTGTGGGTATGTGCACAGGTGTGCACCACCTGCGTGTGGAAGCCGGAAGAGGGCGTTAAGTCCCCTGGAAGTGGAGTTACAGATGGTTGTTCAGTCTGTGCACTTAAGCTTGAGCCATCTAGGTAGAGGTGCTATTTTCAGTCAGGAGCCACAGGAGTTCCACAGTTCCAGGGCTGGCTGTGATCTGTGAGGAGGGGGCTGTAGGAAGTCAGGAGGTGTCACGGGCGAGCAGGGTGAGGGACACAGAAAGAAGAGCAGGAGTCAGGGGCAGCCACAGCTGCAGAGCAGAAGGTCGGGCCTTGCTTCCAGGGACTCTCAGCTTTTCTCAAACAGCACTGTAAGGCAGCAGCGAACGGCTCTTAACCAGGGCACGATTTGAGCCAGAACTTGTCTAGGTGACCATTCGGCCCTCAGCCGGACTCTCTGGTATGTGTAGGGTGTGCTGGCTGGTGACCAGGGCAGCTCAGTTCTTCCCTGTTTGTCTCTGGTGCCCACCCAGCAGGCCAATGTGCTCCTGGCTGAAGAAGGAAGTGCGGGAGGAAATATGGGGGCCCTAAGCTAGGTCTGGGCCCGCCCCTGGTAACCTCACTAATGCTGTGTCAGAGTAGGCAAAACATGTCAGGAGTCTGCCGTAGGTTCAAGGGGAAACAGACTCCCTCTTTAGAGAGAAAAGCTCTGTGGGAAAAGATGTGAACCCAAGAGAGGAATCACCACAGATCCACTTCAGGCCTGAAGCCGATGCCATCAATGCTCCGAGCCTTTGAAGGAAAAGGTTTCCGTTATGAATACTGAATCTGGCATAGGGTCTTAAAAGGAGCCCCATGCAGCTAGGGTGTGACAATTCAGCTTCATGGACTATGGGGCAGCGCTCCAGAAGCCCTACCAAGTACAGCTGAGAAGGGACAGGAGGGCAGGGAGCCCCGGCCACGGTGTCAGGGTCAGCATTTGGGGGACAAGTCCAAGAAAGTATGGCTGAGAGTTGCTTCTGGTCACAGGGATTTAAGCCTGTGGGTTATTTTCAATACTAACAGGTGTTTCAAATAAAAAAATGATTTATTATTATAGTGTGTGTGCACGCGTGTCACATGTGTGTGCCGGTGAAGGTAGACGAGTGTATTAGAACCCCTGGAGCTGGAGTGACTGGTGTTTGTGAGCTGTCTGACATGGATACGGGGAACCAAACTCAGGTCTTCTGGAAGAGCGCCGTGCTCTTTTAACTACCAAACCATTTGTCTAGCCCCTGTCTTTAATTCTGTGGCTGTGTGTATGCCTGGGTATGAGTGGTGTGTGTGCGTGCAGGTGTCCATGGAGGCCAGAAGAGGGCGTCAGTTTCCCACGAGTTGTAGTTACAGACAGCTACCGGATGTAGGTGCTGGGAACTGAACCTGGACCCTCTGCAAGAGCACTTATGTGGTTTTAATTGTTCGGCTATCTATCCAGCATCTCTACCTGGCTTAGCCCTTTGCCTACTAGTTTTCATGGTACACTTTTTCTTTTAAAGTTATTCATATTTATTTGTTTGTTGGGTGCATTGTGGAAGGGAGTGGGGCAGTGTGTGTGCCACAGTGTGTGTGTGTGTGTGTGTGTGTGTGTGTGTGTGTGTGTAGGTCATAAGACAGTCTGCAGCAATCAGGTTGTCTCCTGCTACCATATGGGTCTTAGGAATTGAACTCATCAGGCTTGGTGGCAAGTGCCTTTGCTCACTGGGCCACCTGGCCAGCTCTGCAGTGCACTCCTCGTGGAACTTTCAGTGTGGGAGGGATGCAATCTAGACCCAGGGCTTTGTGCAAATAAATGTCAAACTCTCCATCACTAAGGAAATGCCCTATCAGTCGGGGGCATTCCACAGGAATGTGGTGATTCCCAAAAGACCATATGCCCGAAGGAATCAAGAGGGCAAAAGGCTCTCCTTATACATAGGGGCTCCTGTGGATGGCACACAGGTGCGCACAAATATATAGGCACATACACATATACACAGATAGACACATGTACACATAACACATCATCACACATCACATGCAGACAATATACATGTATATACAGCTCCCTCCACACAATGCATGCCTGCATGCGTGTGTGTTTGTGTGTGTGCATGCACACACACGAACACACATTTTTGTAAACAGACTGCTTTAGGGAAGAGAGAATCTTCAATGGTCTGTTCTACGGGAACTCATGTCTAGCCTGGAACTTACTACAAAGTTGAGGCTGGCCTTGAACTCCTGATACTCAGTTGTGCACCACCATGAATCGCTTCAATGCCCTGTTTCACCAGGGGGATATGGTAGCCTGGGAGGTAACTGAGTTGTGCTGAAATCAATGACCCAGCCAGGTCAGGGCTCCCCAACCTCCTGAGGCTCAGAGCCCACAGCGGTCTTTGTATAAGGGGCAGTCTCCTTCTCCCTCTCACCCCTACCCCTCTCGGGTAAGTCTGTGCTCTTGATTCAAAGGTTGGCCTTCCATCTTGGATGGGCCAGTCTGTGAGGATCAGAATCAGGGGCTGACCACAGGCCCCTGATTTTTTTGTTTTGTTTGTTTTCTGATTGTTCTTCATCTGCCCAAAAAAGACCCTCTAGGAATCCCACCCCTTGGTTTTTAGGGTGTCCCCAGCCTGTTGATCTCTTCCCTGAAAGGCACCCCCCCCAAGTGTTGTGGAGGATGCCTATATCAGCACACCTGTGCAGTGCGCTGGGCAGAGACCTGTTTGACCAATAGCAGTGAGTGAGTCACACTCCAGAGACCTTGTTGGCTTTTCTTTATGGTCTAGAAACATGTAAAGTAAGTGGCCATCTCTGGCCACATCCTGGAAAAGTGGCTTACCAGCGGCCAGTGTCTTCAGCATCAACAACCCTCCGGCACACCTCCTCCATTCTGGTTAGCCTGACGGGGACTTGAGGGCACTGTGAAACCACCGGTGTCACAGGGTGTGTGTGTGTGGCACCTCCCAAATGTGACTCTACTCTGAGGGCTTGCTAGAAAGGGTTGTGTGACATGGAGGAGACAGGATGTAGGATTGAAGAGTGAGACCATCAAGGCTGGCCCTCGTTCATTCGTTCCTTTCGTGTTTGGACAAATGGTAACTGAGGGGGCAAACTGGTTCCTTTGGGGGGGTGGGGTAGTCCCCAGGCATTCACTAAAGTTCTGGGGAATTCAGGTTAACCTGTATCTATAACCCAGTGGGCTGGGGCAGATCAGCCAGTGTGTTCTCAAAGCTGAGCCCCCTTAACACTGGGTAAGTAGATCCTTGCTCAAAATTACCTGTAATTTTGTAGGGAGTTGGGAGTGCTGAGGGCCAAACTTAAGAGCTTGCTTATGTGAGGCAAGAGCTCTGCTACTGAGCAATCTTCCCTTCCCTCTTTTCAGGCAGGGATCACTACGGGAACCCAGGCTAGCCTTGACTTAACTATGGAGCTCAGGTTCTTGTCACTCTTTCAACCCCCGACCCCCGTGTCTGCCTCTTGAGTTCTGGATTACAGCTGTGCTCCGTCACCTCCTCAGTTCCCCCCTGTCTGTCCCTGTGTCTGCTCTAGAACCTCTCTGCTGATACCCTTCAGCCTATGGAACCTCTGGCCATTGGGCTCCAGCGGCTCGGGCTACAGCTGAAGTGTGTCCCAAATCAGTGGGTCTGTAGGAGGCCCCGGTTCTCAGAGAAGTCACTCTGGCCCCGGGCAGGGTGGTGTTTCTCAAAAGCTTCCTCAGAAGTCAGCTCCTTGCATTACATTTCACTCACTCTACCTCCTTCCTCTTTTTGGTTTTATTCACCAGTGGGAAGTGGTTGAAGGAGGAAGTGCCCGGGGTGAGAGTAAGGGAAATCAGAGGCCCAGGAGATGCAGGACTGGAGCATGTAGCCCGTCCTTGCTGACAGGCGCTACCTAGGCAAGGGTGTGTGAAGATGCTCCTGGAGCTGCTGGTTCCCATCCTCTTCTGGATCTCAGGTGAGCACGCAGACCACTGGTCTTGGGAAGGCAGCAGAGCCCCAGTCGCTCAGAATACCCGAGGGGGCTGGGCTGTCGTCTTGTGAATGTGCACCCTCAAGGGAAGGAAGGCTTCCCGGAAGACTCTGAGGGAAGAAGGACCCTGCTGTGCTGAGGCCAGCTGGGACAGGAGGAAATAACAGAAGAGGCAGGGAGGGACAGAAAAGGTGAAGAGGAGGCAGGAGACTAAGGCCAAGGCAGAGGGCTGACAGCAGCTTTCTCGTGTATTTCTTGTTGTGTTTTGTGATGGGGGCGCTTTCTATGTAGCCAAGGCTGGCCCTCTAACTAGTGATCTTCCTGCCTCAGCCCCTATGTCCAAAAATATTTACATTATGGTTCATAACACAGCAAAATTACAGTTATGAGGCAGCAACAGAAGTAATTTTAGAGTTGGGGGGGTCACTGCAACACTGTATTAAAAGGTCACGGCATTAGGAAGGCTGAGAACCCCTGCTCTAGTGCAGGCTGCGTTAGAGCGCAGAAGGGGGTTTGCTTGTGTTGGGGTTGTAGGCGTGTGCCATCACACTTGATTTGATAAGTGAATGGATACAGTTCTGATTTCAAAGAAAGAGAATCTACTGTTGGACCCAGTGGCCCTGTTCAAGGTGTGGTGGTGCACACATTTAATTGTCTCATTCGGAACTCAGAGGTTGGCAGATCTCTCTGAGTTTCAGACCAGCCAGGTCTACATATCAGTTTGAGGCTAGTCAGGGATGCAGAGTGGGAATCCATTTTGAAATAAATTGCACAAAGCTACACAGAGAAACCCTATCTTGGAAAGCAAACAAACAAACACAAAAAAGCATGAAATAATGGGTTCATGATGTCATTTTTTTCATGCGTGCATATAATCTACTCGGATTATTGTCTTCTCCCCCCATTTCTACTGATTTCTCCCCTTCTACTTTCATGTCTAGTTTGTTTTTTTTAAAAAAAATCTAGATTTTTGCATATGAGAGAAGACATGTGATATTTGTCTTTCTGAATCTGGCTTGTTCTCTTTAGCATGCTGATCTCCAGTTAAATGTGTTTTCTTGCCAACATAACCCTCGTGTATATGTTTCCACATTCATCTGTCAATGGACTTTCGTCCATGGCTTGATGATCGTGGATAATGCTGCAATATAAATGGATATGCAGTTACTCTGGCACAACCCATAGGTTGAGACCCCGTTGACAAAACTCTATCTCCAAAAATGTTTACATTACGATTCACAACAGTAGCAACACCATAGGTATGAGGTAGCAGCAAAAATAATTGTATGGTTGCAGCAGGGGAGGGGGGTCCACCACAACACGAGGAACTGTATTAAAGGGTCACAGCATCAGGAAGGTTGAGAACCTCTTCTCAGTTTGAAATATTATCAGCAAAAGGCTTTCAGTTTCATACCCCTAGCGTAGACATTTCTCAGGGCTCTAGGATCTTATAGCTAAGTGTGCACTCAGACTTCATGCTTAGACTTTGACATTTCAAGTATGGAGGCTGGGGAGATGGCCCAGCAGTTAAGAAGTCTTGCTTCTTTTTTTTTCCCCCTCAAGGACCCGAGTTCAAGTCCTAGCACCCACTATTAGGTTTCTCACCACTACTTGTAACTCCAGACGCAGGGGATTTGATGTCCTTTTTGGATTCTGTCACATGCACATAAGCCCATACTCACACACATATATACATAAAAGGAAGAGAGAGAGAGAGAGAGAGAGGGAGGGAGAGAGAGAGAGAGAGAGAGAGAGAGAGAGAGAGAGAGAGAGAGAGAGAGAGAGAAATCCAGGCATAGTAAGATCCCGACTTAAAAAGAAAGAAGAAAGGAAGAAAGATTTTAGATGCCTTGATCAAACCTACCCAGATCCTTCTCTTCCCTGAGTTTTCCCGTCTTAGTGTTCGGCAACTCCATATTTTCTTAGTGCTCAGGACAAACCTGGGGACATCCACCTCCAATGACCTCCTCCCTTTGAGTTTAAATCCCAAGTCCCTGCAGATGGCTTACAAGGAGGGTGCTCACCAGCTGATTCCTTTCTGCATAGCATCTGCTAGCTTCCCAGGCCCTCCTTTTCTCCCTTGCTTCCTTGCCTGGTTCAATCCCTTCCCCACGTGGCCTGGGGCTTCCTGTCCCCTCTGCTCTGAGTGTTCTTTCCTATGTGGTCCCAGGCTCCTGGTGTCTTCATGTCTCACGTGGGCTTCATTGGGGATCTTAATTAAAACGGCTGTTTCTGCAGGAGTCTAACCCACTCCACCCAGGAGGCATAGACAAAGGGAGTGGGAGTTCTAGATCATTCTCACCTACAGAGTTCAAGGCTTGAGTTGTGTGAGCCTCTGCCTCAAAAAGAAGACAAATAGGAAAACAAAACAATGAGTCCCTTGTGTTGCCCCCCCATCCCACCTCACCCCTGCTGCCACCTGTGCTTCTTTCCCTCAGCTTAGTAGAATGAAAGCTCCCAGAGGACAGAGACTTTTGTCCCTAAATCCATCACAGGTACCAACTGGATAAATAGCAAACAGTAGTTGCATGAATGAATGTGTCCATCAGAGTAGTTGTTTTCAACACTGTTCCTCCTGGCTTTCTGCCTTTCAGAACTGAACAATAAAGATACTTTTTTCTTTAAAGATTTTTAGTGTGAGGCATGTATGCGTGCATGAGAGAGAGAGAGAGAGAGGGGCAGAGAGAGAGAGAGAGAGAGAGAGAGAGAGAGAGAGAGAGAGAGAGAGAGAGAGAGAGAGAGAGGGAGCACGCACATGTGTGCAGGTGGGCAGAGGAGTTAGAAGGTGTTGGATTCCCTGGAGCCGGAGTTACAGGCTGTTGTGAATTGCCTTATGTGGCTGCTCAGAATTGAACTCAGGTCCTTTGCAAGAGCAATGTCTGCTCTTTATATCCCAGCCACCTCTCCAGCTCCTAAGGTTCTTACAGTTAACTGGAGGAGATGTACATTGTTGATGGGCGTGTACAATAGGCAGGCCACTCCGGAAAACACTTTGGCGGCTCTTCAGAATATTAGATATGGTATTGCCACATGACCAAAGCGAACTGCAAACACACACCCATGTGAAAGCTAAGAGCACAAGCAGACACGATACTAGCATTAACAATCTCTGAAAGGTGGGTTTTTAGCTAAATGTCTGACCCATTTGAATTCATGGTTAGGTAGAACAAGGCTGGCCTTGAACTAGTTGCATATTTCACACTGGCTTCTAGCAGGTGCTAAGATTACAGGCATGTGCTACCATGGGTGCAGCACAGGTTCCTGTTGTGGTTTTTACGAGTGTGTGTGTGTGTGTGTGTGTGTGCGCGCGCGCGCGCGCGCGCGCTTTGGGTGCATTTGTGTGAATGGTTGTGGATGTGGAGGTCAGGGGACAACTTTCTGGAGTCACATCTACCATGTGGGTCCTAGGGACTAAACCCAGGCCATCAGGCTTGGTGGCAAGGACCTTGACCCCCTGAGCCAGCTCGCCAGCTCCCCAAAACTGTTTTGTAAAGTACCATTGTGGTGTACCCCAAGTCTTTCAAAGGTGAGAGCACAATATGTATTTTCAGAAGAAACCCCTCTCCCCGTCGAGAACACACATGTCAGTGAAGGGCAGGACGCTGGGATAATCATGGGATGGACACGTGGTCAAAGGAACAGAAAGCAAAAACCATCCGGAAACTCACACGTTTGCTTTTTGACAAATGCACACATTCGGTTCACACAGACAATGGGACCTGGGTGCCAGGGGCCAGAATATAGAATCGAAGTCCTTAATCCAGGGAGGGGGGCTACAGGAGCCCCCTCGGACCTCCAGCAACAGCCTCTCAGGGATAATCGACGTGGCTTTGCTGGATCTCCTCAGGATGCGTATTGAGGCCCTGTGAAAACGAGCCTTCTACTCCCCCCTCTCCACAGCACAGCATGAGGACTGGAGAAGGAAGACCTTCACCAATATGTGGATTTTGGACTAGAGAGAGGGCTCAGTGCATAAGAGCAGTCACTGTGTGAGCAAGGGGACTTGAGTTTGGATCCCTGTGGTCACATAAAAAGCCAGACTGTGGCTGCTCCTGTCCCTTTCACCCCAGTGTTGTGAGGGGCAGAGACAGGAATGGGTTGCTGGGGTTTGCTGGCCAGTAGCATAGCTTTAGGCTAACGTGACAGACTGTCTCTAAAGAATAAAGCAGAGGGGTTAGAAAGATGGCTCAGCCGTTAAGAACACTTGTTCTTGCAGACATAGGACTCTGGTTCATTTCTCAGCAGCCACACAATGGTGCACAACCATTTATAACTCCCGTTCCAGGGGAATCTAACACCCTCTCCTGGCCTCTGAAGGCACCAGGCATTCATGTGGTACACAGACATATAAGCAGGTGAAACACCCATACATATATACATATATATATATATATATATATATATATATATATAAATCTTAAAATAGGATAAGGCAAAATATGATAGAACAAGACACTCATGTCTTCCTCTGTTGTCTGCATATTAACTCAGGCTCATGCATCAAACATACCCCATACATGCACATACATATGCATACATGTTGGGTATAAAGAAGTGGGAGAGAGTAATTGGTTTTTGACCTAGTCTCACTGTATAGCCCAGGCTAGCTTTAAATCCTCCTGCTTCAGTCTCTTAACTTCTGGGTTAGGTGTGTGCAGTACCGCACCTGGCAGCACCACACCTGGATGTTGTTTATGTGGTGGGTGGAGGGCAGATGTTCAGGATGAACCTGGGATTTTGGCCACATTAGGATCTCTCTATGTAGTCCTGGCTCTTCTGGAACTTGCTATGTGTTCCACATGAACTCAGAGACATTCTCTGCCTACCGAGTTCTGGGATTAAAGGTCTGTGCCATCGTGATTGGCCATGTTTTTTCTTTTTGAGAGCTGTAATTGTTTTTCTTGAGAGTTTTCCTGACTCCTCTGACTCAGCAGGATATTGAGGGACAGAAGGCAGCCTATCTTGGAGACGAGGTGTCCCTCCCTTGACCACCATTCAATTAATCGTGCTTTTGGAACTGGCACTGTGCCTTGCTCTTGGAGTGGGAGATCAGTGGTCCACGGGGTTTGTATTTTCCAGGCTACTCCACTGCTCAGGATCCAATCACAGGTCCAAACATGGTGAGCGGTTGGGAGCGGGGCTCCCTGACTGTGCCCTGCCGTTATGACTCATCCTGGAAGGATAAAAAGAAATACTGGTGCCGAGGCGCTGATTGGGATACATGTGAGATTCTCATTCGAACTGATAAATCCGAAACTTGGTGAAGAAGAACCGTGTGTCCATCAGGGACGACCAGACAGGCTTCATCGTCACAGTGACCATGGAGGACCTGAGGACAAGTGATGCCGGCATTTACTGGTGTGGGATTGAGAGAATTGGATATGATCTCAAGTTTAAAGTTAATGTGAAGATTGACCCAGGTAAGAGTGTGTGTACATCTCTTTAAGTGCCCTTTCTGGTTCCTCGGGTCCCACCTAAAGGAATTAGCTGTTACTGAAGTAAACTGTTGCACTGAACAGGAGGTTAAGTCCTGCAGCCCCGTGTACCCATGATTGACTGCCTGGGGTTTGGACAGGGTTTCTCTTAATGCCTCCTGACTCCCGAGCTTCCAGGCACTTCCCCCTTCTCTTCTCTGCACAGCTCCATCTCGAGTCCATGGCCAAGAGAGGATAGGGTGGTTGTCTCCAGTTCCAACTCATAGGCCAAAGATAGCACTTTCTGTGACTCCTTAAGTCTCCAGTAACTGCCACTGCTTCCCTGGAGCTCCATGGGAAGGGTGCCTTGCTCTTCAGGGAGCTCTGGGTGGTACCTTCACCTGCTGCTGTGTTCACTGCCAGTATCCATCCCGAGGGAAACCGTACCAGCCATGCAGCTGGGCTGCTGTGACCTAATTTTCAACATCTAGACAGGCCTGTACACGTATTGGCATTTCTGATCTCCCAAGGAGCCCATCTGTGTCTTTGGTCTAATGATGTTCTCTGTGTGAGTCCTTCCAGAATGCAGAAACTCGTGGTGGCTGTTGTGGGTCAGCTCAGAGGTCTTGATGCATCCGTTTTGAGTAGTTTCTCTCTTGAGCTCTGCTCTGCTACCCTCAGGCAGGCATCACCAAGCCATAGGACACTTTGAGGATACAGATGGCAGATGAAG